>JARDYJ010000008.1:36174161-36476661 GCA_029215755.1 Spea hammondii
TAGACTCCTGACACCTGTTGCCCCCTTGAAAGAATTTCCCAATTCCCACAATGTCAGGTGACATTTTATAGGTGCATACAGTCTTTCTCTAACATACCCCCCTTCAGTGTGCAGCATTCCATTTCATGCAAGAGCTTGTCGGAGACGCTTCATCCACTCCCCCCCTCTTTAAACACAGGCTGCCGGAAGGTGTGCGCAGGGAGTGTTAAGTGACACAGCAGGCGCTTGTGGAAAGCAAGTGGAAGCAGCTTTCACTAGCAGAAAACTCCACGTTAGAAAACTCCCAAGCTTAGGTAAGCTTGACTTGTGAAATCATGTTTGAAGAAACTCTGCCAACGTTAAGGTGGGGAATAGGTTAGGGGACTTGGTGCTTTACTTCAGCTTAAAATCAGATGAGATTATGAGAATCTAGTGTAGTCACAGGCTTTTTGGGGAGTCAGGATTTTAGAAGGTCATAGTCAAGATGTGCTACCTTAAAGTTGGTAATTGACCATTGACTGACGGGGGATCCGGTATAGTAATAATAATAAAAAAAGTATATAATGCTGCAGATGGAGGAAATAAATTCAGTATTTAAGTGAACACGTAAGTACCCAAAAGCCTTACTTTCTCAACAGCAAATGTAAGCGTAAAAAAAACCAAAAACAGCAGTTCATTGGTAGCCACTATGCTTCAGATGGAAATGCAGGAAGCCTCAGTTGTCCACACTAAGGACATAACCTGCTGTCTGACAGTGAGTGCATGCATTGCTTGGTAAAGCAACGTGAGGGCTGAGTATGCACTAAACAAAACAGAGAAGGGAGAATTTCTGAAGACATCCTTAAAGGTTATGTAGTCACTGTAGCCATTTATGGAGCGGACATAAGATACCATGCACTTAGTTTTGCATTGTTACAGAACTTTTGTTTAGCAGATATAAACGATGACATAACTGTAAACGTCACAACACAGTGACACAATAGTCTCCAATGAGCTCTTTAGCCACAAAGACCTGGTGCCCAAACAAACTGTTGTAATCTCACTGCATTCATATAAACAAAAATGGAAATAAGATAAATTGTTGCGGAATGGATCGCTTCTATCTGATTGTAGAGCTGCAAAAAACAAGAGGTCTTAAAAACAAGTAAGTGGTTTACATAATAAGTGCTAAAAAGAATGTTTGACTTACTAAAATTTTAATTGATCTTTGAGCAAAAGACAATATCAGCGCCGTATTCTTAAAAGTGATGTTCCACTTACTTTGCTGAATTTAACCCCCTTGTAACAAATTGAAGCATTTGAAACATCATTGCTTCACTCAATTCTTCCAGTTTTTCATGGGGGGGTCACCAGAAACCCCCCTATACATTGAAGCTTTGTGGCTTCTAAGTGATGTTTTCAGCCTAACACATCTCCTGCGCATGCACGCTATACTCACAGTCAGCTCCAAGAGATAAACTACCTTAATATGCATTATTTCTTGGCGAGACTCCATGGGGCAGCGCACCATCCTCTTAACTGTCTTAAAATATGGTACATGTAGTAATTTTTCAAATTGTAATAGCCTTTTTATTTTTTCATTAACACAAAGCACAAGCAGACATTATTCAGAATGTGCCAAGAAGAGAGGAAAAGGCGAGTTAAATGGAAAGATAAAACAGTGGAAGTTGCTAGGATCATAAAACTAGTCAAAGCTGCAAAATTATTATTTTGTGTAATTTGAATGTAACGATATACTAGTTACTAAAACTACAATTCCATGATCTGATGTAAATTATTTCCGTGAATATTATGCTACGCTATGTGTGCAGAGAAAGTTTAAATGCATGTACGCTGTAGAGAAAGCTGGCTAGGATATTTGTTCTGTCTGTTTTCTGGGGGCTGGGATGACTTTGGGACCATTGTTGGTTCACAAACGTGTCATTGTCTGTAGGAATCCAGAGAGAATCCACATTCTACTTTACAAAAGGTGTCTGTGAAACAAGTATTCAGGATGAATACAGAAGGTGAGGGAGAGGCAAATATAAACTGGAGCCTACGGCGGGAACCCATAACATTTTAAATCTACGAATTCCCCCTTTAGCTTAGAAGGAAAATACTGATTCAACAACATACTGAGAAATTAAGTTCTCATCTTTAGGTGAGGCTCCATAACAGTTGATAGCACTAGAATCTCTCTCTAGGAAGTGAGCAAGGTGGAACCACAACCGAAAACATTTAGTAGAGAAACGCACTATGTAAAAAGGCATTTCCCAATGTCCACCACAATATTAAAACAGTATGAAACCCCCCCCAAAAACCCCAGTTGTGCTATATCTGACGTATTGAGTGCCAGGCAATAAAAAGCAATGCAGATTGAAGTCAATGAGAGCCACAGGCACAAGTGTTTTGGCTAAGTGATGCAAGGCAAGCATTATGTGTTATAACTGTGTGTGTAGGGTGGGGGGGTCTTTCAAGTTGCACTTTAAGATGACAGCTAAGTGTTTACTCTCTGATTTTTTTCTGCAGTCGTATTAATATGATGGTCCCTGGGGTCTTGTACCTCGCATTCATTTCCTGGGTACTTAAGTCTGTGACATCTTCATACATCACAACCCCAGAAGTGATCCCTCAAATGACACTGTCTTTAACTCCATCACATTTCACAGCCCTTGGCACTCCGGAGTTGAGCACAGTTTGCACAGAGGAATGTGTCCAAGGAGATTATCTGGCAGAGCAACGTGATCAAGGTAATCAAATGGACTACGAGACCACATTTCCCAACGGGAGCCGCACACTCACTACACTGACCATACACATGCAGAGTGGTGGCAACAGGCTGTTGGAAAATAAAAAACGCTCTTTAAGATCTCGTAGGCAAATCTATGGTCCAGATGTTCGATTTTCTATCCGCAGCCGTAGATTCTTGAGAGATGTCCCTTTTGCGGCAGCTGTGCGTGTGTCCACAGGCTGCACTGGAGTCCTGGTAACTGAACGCCATGTCTTAACGGCTGCCCACTGCATCCACGATGGACAAGACTATGTACAAGGTGCACGCAAACTGCGCGTTGGTTTTTTGCACCCAGGACGGCGTCCCTCTTTGCGTTGGGTGCGTGTCAAAAGCACTAGAATTCCCAGTGGCTGGATAGGGGCTCAAGCAGAACTCAGCATGGATTATGATTATGCTCTTTTGGAACTTCGCCGGGCCCAGTCACAGCTTCCCATGAAAATTGCAGCATCACCACCAGTGCAGGAGTTGGCTGGTGGACGGGTGCATTTCTCAGGCTTTGACAGCGATCGCCCGGGAGAACTGGTTTACCGCTCATGTCGAGTGAAGCAGCAGACAGCGCACCTGCTTTATCAACATTGTGACGCACGCCCAGGTGCCAGTGGCTCAGGTGTCTATGGTCGGCTGAGGCATAACGGTCGGTGGGAGAGGAAGGTGATTGGGATATTCTCAGGACACCAATGGGTGGAAGTGTCTGGTGAGCCAAAGGACTATAATGTAGCAGTCAGGCTAACACCCCTCAAGCATGCACAGATCTGCTACTGGATCCGTGAAGCCAACTACAGCTGCAGATATGAATGATGGGAACAAATGACTCAACAAAATACCTCATCACAAAGAAGGTTATACACCAAATGACACATCTTGAACACAGGAATGTAAAATGATTCTTTTAAGCCTTTAGTTAACTGTAAGTTGTAGTTGGCAGTATTTTTGAGTTAAATTGCAAGAACTTAATGGGGCAGTTGAGTTCCAAATTATTTTTTCTCATCTTCCTCCTCCTTTTGGGTACACAGAAAAAAAAAACCAGTGGTAGCCCTACAAAGAAGGTGCTGGCAGTGTACTTCAACACACTTGAAGACAACATTGATTGGTATTCCAACATTATTTTAAGCAGTCACATGCTGCTATAGTTATTGTTAAAAGTAAACATTAACTAAATTAATAAAAACTACTTAAATGAACAAAAAAATAATAATTTTGTAGAATTATAGAATTCATTTTAAGTTACAGTTAATGATTTGTTCGCATACTTTTATTTACTAACTTAAAATGTATGGGGTACAGACTGAAGCAGGATTTAGGACCACTGAATATTTACCACTTAGACTACCTGTCCAGTGTATCCAACCATAGCAATCACATTGGGTCCTTATTCCAAGTGAGGAAGGGTCCATCAGCACCTTTCATCTTTTTATTTAGTTTAGCAAGTTAAATATTAATTGTTAAATATTTCTAAAATGTCTTAATGTATTTGATAAATTATAATTGCATTGACTTTTGAAAAAAAAAAACGGCTTTTATTTCAGAGGTCGACACATTTTATTTGGATCTAGGAGCCGGTCAAAATTCAGGAGCCAACTTTTTTTTTCCTTCACTCATGTTTTTATTTTAATTTATTTACCCCTGTCTGCAGTGAAATTATACGTATTCTCGTTTGAGCAGGGCCCGCCTCACCTGTTGTCTCTGTTAGTCAATTTGTTATGTTATATACTACTTGTTATGTCCTGTCTACCCATTGTACAGCGCTACGGAATTTGATGGCGCTATATAAAACAGTAAATAATAATAATAATAATAATAATAATGTATTGGGGCAATACAACATAAAATACAGTTTTATTCAATGCTGCACCACTTTGTATATTACCGCAGTTAAACTGTGCATGACTACAGCTATTTTACACCATTAAGCTTGTATGTTTAACTATTATTCTTACACACACCAACACCATACAGGAATAGACACATGCTAATGTCTTATGCTCACAAATAATAACACCTTAGAGTAACAAACACACTAACATTCTACAGTCATATATACACACACTAACACAATGCACACTATTTGCTGATATACACACTCATGCTAATGCCATACCGCAACATACACTCCACTACACACATATATATCTAAATACACACTCTAACACTATGCACACTGCTGGAAAGCAAAGGCTGCCTTATTTATGATGGCAGCCCTGGTAAGCTTTTACCCTTTTGTTCCCCAAAACCCTAGCTGCCAGGAACTTTTTTTATTCCCCATTTTTCAAGGAATGCCTAATTGTCATTCAATAATTAACAGATCAACAGATTTACCCCAGCCCTGAAAGTCTGGAGCCCTGGAACTGCAGGTCTGGTTCAACAGGTGTCTCTAAGGACCTTTAAAAACCAGTGATGGTAATAATCCATATCACGATATACAAAGACATCTAACTTGTATATGCTAACCAGGACTGCTAATTTCATCTGTATAGACCAAAGTTTATCAAGCTGAGATAAGACATTCTGCATAATAAACACACTGTGATTTTAGTAGTTTTAACATCCAAGACAGCATTGCATGTAAGTTCTTTAACGACCAGTGATGTGCCTGGCATGTCAGAGACACCGCTCTCTGTATGTTTAGTGCTAGAAGTTCCTAAGAGCTTGCAGCCAGTCGTCCAAGTAGGGAATAATTTTTGTACCCTCTTTTCTGAGAACAGTTGAAACTCCTGCCTTGATTTTGGTGAACACTCTCTGGTCTGATGAAAGGTCACATACCTTCATGTAATCTCCCAGAGAGAATCTCTACTGTGGACCTTATGGATTTGATCCTGAATTTTCTGTAGACAATAAATGGATTGAGGAACCTAAGATTTATTACCAAGCAAAAGTCAAAGATGTCACAATTAGGGCATAGGCACAGACTGAACAGTTGTCAAAACAAAAAGAAAAAAAAAGCTTACACAAGTTTTAGATAGGTGTGTTTAAAACGGCATAGATCTTCAATCATCGTACATCTATGTAGTTTTAAACACACCTATCTAAAATCACTCACTTATTTTTATTATTTCCATTTTTTTTGCTATTCTTTTCCCATCCATTAATCCAAGACATATGACATTAATTGTATGTGTTTCTTTCTTGCCCATTGATTGGCGGCATATATGTATCTTCTTGTATGGATCGGAGGATGTCCTGACATCTCCTGGTCTACCTCTGGTGCGCTGCGGATCTGTCCATGTCTATGGTTTTGACAGCGGGTCTACATGACTAGGAATGATGGATGTCTCCGTGACCCAGCCCCACGCTACACATAGGGACGCCGCTACATTGTGACGACACTCCACGCACTACGTGATGACGCCTTAAAACCGGAAATCATACAAGGTTAAAAGCGGACCACACAACGAGGATATATACCGATTACCTCTTCACTTCTCCTGAGGAAGCTATTAGCGAAACGCGTTGAGAAAAACAAGAGCTTTTTTAAAAAAAAAAAAATTCTCATTTTTTATCAAGGTTTTATTGGACTATTCTGGATATTGGTGGACTTTGGGACATTTCAGGCTTATGTGCACAGAGATCAATACTGTGCCATATGTAACTGTAATTGCATTCTGATTTTTACTCCAACACACCCGAGATACCACACCATTTTAGTCTATTTGTCTTCCAGATTTTACAAAGCAATTAAACAGATTTTGCATTGAAACTTTGGATGGGCTTAATATAGTCAATGCGTTTGTGAGTGGATATTACTCTTTACACTACTCCACCTAGTGTTGTTTTGCAATATTGCACTATTATTTTTATTATTTCTTCCTTTTATGTTCTTTGCCCCAGTTGTCTGTGTATTAGGTATAAATGAAACATGAGTGACAGGCACATGTTTTTTAACCTACTTGAACTTGAAGGGGCTCGATGGATGACTGGTATGAGGTAATAGCAAAGTCTATGACATTGCCATAAAAGTTAAATGCTTCATATAGACTATAAAAAAGGGTATAAAAACTCATGAGAGGACATAGAAAGAGGAGAGGAAGAACCTACAGTACTCGAGTATAGGGCTGCATCTAATGATTATTTTAATAATCGATTAGTTAGCTGATTATTTTCTCGATTAATCGGATACAAAACAATATGCACATTTTTTGTTTATTTAAAATAATTTAATGAACAAACTGGGTGTAAAAAACAAACAGTAGAATAAAAAAACAACTTTAAATTTACATTAACATGCATCATTGTAAATAAAACTTTTATCTCTTTATCACAATGGCATTTATCTAATCATCATCTTATTTTACTGACTGTCAGGAACTACAGACGACTGTAATGACTCAGAGCGCCCAAAGATGGGTGTTCAGGATATATTGCGCAGTAGCGGAGTTGGACAGGGCCTGGTGCAGGGCGACTGCACTCTGCATGGTGTTGAGCACCTAGGGTTGTGCGGCCACATACCAGGGCCCTGACATAGCAGCGGATGTTGTCCAGTTCAGAACAGGACGGTGATATCCTGCAGGCACCCTGGAGCAGGCATGAGACATATATATGTCTTATCATATATCAGAGCCCTAGCCAGGTAATATCACACAGTAACATGCGTTATCATATATCAGAGGCCCAATGAGGTAATATCACACAGTAACATGCATTATCTATATCAGAGCCCCAGCCAGGTAATATCACACAGTAACATGCGTTATCATATATCAGAGGCCCAATGAGGTAATATCACACAGTAACATGCATTATCTATATCAGAGCCCCAGCCAGGTAATATCACACAGTAACATGCGTTATCTATCTCAGAGCCCCAGCAAGGTAATATCGCACAGTAACATGCATTATCATATATCAGAGACCCAACGAGGTAATATCACACGGTAACATGCATTATCTATCTCAGAGCTCCAGCCAGGTAATATAGCACAGTAACATGCATTATCTGTATCAGAGCCCCAGCCAGGTAATATTTTACATTAACATGCATTATCTATATCAGAGCCCTAGCCAGGTAATATCACACAGTAACATGCATTATCATATATCAGAGACCCAACAAGATAATATCACACAGTAACACGCATTATCATATATCAGAGCCCCAGCCAGGTAATATCACACAGTAACATGCATTATCATATATCAGAGACCCAACAAGATAATATCACACAGTAACATGCATTATCATATATCAGAGCCCCAGCCAGGTAATATCACACAGTAACATGCATTATCATATATCAGAGCCCCAGCCAGGTAATATCACACAGTAACATGCATTATCATATATCAGAGCCCCAGCCAGGTAATATCACACAGTAACATGCATTATCATATATCAGAGACCCAACAAGATAATATCACACAGTAACATGCATTATCATATATCAGAGCCCCAGCCAGGTAATATCACACAGTAACATGCATTATCATATATCAGAGCCCCAGCCAGGTAATTTCGCACAGTAACATGCATTATCTATATGAAAGCCCCAGCCAGGTAATATCGCACAGTAACATGCATTATCATATATCAGAGACCCAACGAGGTAATATTGCTTCTTTTTAAAATCATATTAATCCCTTTAGTATTGATTTATCATGTAATGGCCCCAGTTGCCCTCTTGTGTATTGGTGACCCCACAACCTTGTGTATTGCCTGCAGTCAGGCCTCTATTATGTTTTCATGCCCCCTGCCAGCCCCCCTTTATGTGATACCCCTCACTCCCTTGTGTGTTGCCAACAGCCAGACCCCCATTGTGTATTTATACTACCACCCAGCCCCCTTTTAGTATAGATGTAAGTGATGTCCCTAGCCAGCCCCCCTTGTGTATTAATACCCCCACAACCTTGTGTCCCTTGCCTTCCCCCACTGTGTATGTATGCTCCCAGCCAGCAGCCCCTTTAGTCTTGATTTATATAATGCCCCAGCTTTTTCCCTATTGTGTAATATTACCCCATTCACTTTGAGCCCCCCAGCCAGCTACCTTTTTTCTGACTTGCCTACCTGCTCCACAGGACTGACTGACACAACTCTGTGAGCCCGCCCCCTCCAGCATCGCACCGCCTCTTCAAGGGGGCGGGACGACGAGTAGCAGAAGCTCTGGAAATATAGGGGTTAAAAGGCATATCATGGGACAGAGTGGCATATAGGGGGTTAAAAGGAATTTCTGGAGGTAGATGGGCATATAGGGGGTTAAAATGCATTTCTAGAGGCAGCGTGACATGAAGGGAGTTAAAAGGCATCTCATGGGGCACTCTGCCTCTAGAAAAGCCTTAAGCCCCCATATACCCCCCCCCCCGACTTACCACTGCTTCTGGGGAGGGCAGCGTGTAGAGGCCGGCATTCATGAAGTTAACGGGGGCGGTGTTCACGCACCGCACTGCCCAATGGCCGTGCCTGGGATACTGCCATTGGGCGGCACGGTGTGTGCACCGCCCCCCTTAACTTCATTAGGTGCCGGGAGGAGGTGGCCCGGGTGCCGCTTTTAATACCACTCAGCAGCTGTTTTGAAGGTTTGTCTCCCGCAAACGGCCCACGGATCAGTCTGGCCCTGATCGGGACGGAGGTAGGGACAGAGCCCCAAAATCGTGACTGTCCCGCCTAAATCGGGACAGTTGGGAGGCCTGGATCATGGTGGAACAAAGGTACAACAAAAATGGCAAAAAGCTCTGGTAACTTAAGGAGTAAAACCCCTCTGTCACCAAGCGATTAAGCTTAGTTCTTTATTCACTCTCATCTTCTTCATTCTGAGTCTGGATTTGGTTCCTAAGTGCTACCTTGTCCTTCAGCACACCTGCAGAGTACTATGGTGGTTTCCTTTTTTTGTCTTTTTCTAGAAATGCTAGAAATGGTTTAAGTCAATACAAAAAAAAAAGACGAAACAAACTTACATTTTGTCTGATGCTGCTAACAAAAAATGGTGGAAGTTCTCCTTTCACAGAATTTGTAGTTAAAAGCTAGACAAGATGCGTACCAACAAGAACTAATGCATGCAATAAACCTAAATGAAATTAAATAACACAATGTCCCTTCAATAATAAAAAACGACATTACTATATAGAGTGCTGTGTTTAATGTTCAAAGAATATGTTTTTAATGAGACCTTAGGTCCCAGAGAACCCCACAACACACAATACGTTTCTCCAAGATAACTTAACCCATTACATGCTGGTGCCTTAAGTCACATATCAGTGGTGGTGAATCCAAAGCCGAATACTGGAAAGAAATCCAGAAGCGCCTTGAATAATGTCCTGGCACATGACCATACCTGGGAACTTCTGGGCACCGGCTACCCGGAGCCTTCCCTTGCGGGACGTGGCCAGGACTGCCCACTGATGTCGTTGGGCAGTCCAGTTGACATCGGTGGTAAACAGCCCCATTCAAAGGGAAAATGGGTGGGGAGTGGGGTGTGTCAAGACCCCACGACCCGGAGGATTTTGGTCTTGACCCGGAGAAGCAGTGCTTCACCCGGCAATTTTTCCCAGGGATGCTTATCAACTACTATAAATGAGCCAGAAGAAGAAGAGGGGTACAAGTCAGGGGCAACTAAATGCAGGGAGGGGGGGCAAGAGAAACTCTAGGACCCCCACAATATAGACAGATATGATTAATACTAGATAGATACTCTATTGTATGTTATTGTATACTGCCCTTCTGCTCCCATTGATCCTGTGTCATAGCCGTACCTGGTACTCCATCCTGACAGCGTGCTGAAGCCTCTGGCTCAGACACAGTGAGACGGAAGCAGCCTGAATACCGCGAGCAGCGCCCGACACCCTGGAGCCATGCTATTCGCACTCACACTTCCCCTCTGACACTCCCATAACACACGACACAGCAGTCTGAAGCCACCATCCTGGTTGTGGCAACACCCCCCCTTCAGTTGACCTCATCTCCCAGCCTATGTGCGCAGCTTAATTTAACCAATGAGAATAGCAGCTTTGCAGACCGCTAACCTCCTATACCGTGGTGTATGTGTGGAGGGCTTAAAAGATTTTCCTGTGGGTGACCCCATTAACTACAACTATACCATACCACGCAAGTAGGGGAAGTCCCTCTTTAAGACCCAGTCCTCAGTGCCATTTTTCCTCCCTTGGAGTCTTTTGGTGGGTATGAGTCTATCACAGTGTTCTGCAGCCCTAAAGGTCATTACATTAAATCATATTTATAGAGCGCCTGTAGATTCCACAGCACACAATAATGTGTATATAAATCAAAGAAAATGCATGCCATCCAACTGTCCTGCTTTGCGTGGGACAGTATTGATTTACCCGCTGTTCAGGACAGTGGTAGAACTCAGCAGGACTGCAGTCCCAATTGTGTCCTCCGGTGTCCTTTGCGCAGTAAACTTCTCTCCCTGGCCAATCGAAATGTCGTTCCGTGGAGCTTGAGAAGTAAGCGCTACTGCACGTGTGCATATACACAGTAGCACACCCCTAGCCACACCCATTTTTTCATAAAAAGTGCCCTGCTCAAAGATATCTAATTATGAGATGCCAAACTTTCTCAAACCAAAATTCGGAAAAAAGGCCGCCCCGTGTGCAAAATGGAGGATGACTCGGATAGGTTGACAGACCACATATTCTGCAAGCCGATCTACTCCAGCATCGCTCATGAGAAGCATTTGTAAATCTCAAGAAACCCAAGAACCTACCTGGCACTCAATGAAGACTTTTAAAAGAAATGTAATTAGAATTGATGGATCTTAAAGACCATTTCATCCAGAGTACATGGGAGGCTGAAGCCTAAATGACTCGAGTCCATTACTTTGATCACTCATATGGGCAGCAGCCCGTCCCCGTCATTGGATGATGCCAGAGGTGGCCCATGACAGTGACCAATAGAGTTGCTTGTACGGACCTTTAACTCCTGATGGTGAAACTTGGCCTGGGGAGGTTCCAGGAGTTAAAGATCCATACGAGCAAATCTATTGGTTAGCATCAGGGGCCTCCTCTGGCAAACTTTTGAAGGGTAGTGTGGAGAGTCCCGATATTTGGGCATTATTCTGGGTAGCTGCCTATTGTCAGGGGTTCACTAATATCGCTGCTGCGCTTAGCATTTATTGTACATTTGTTGTTTAAAGTGACATTAAACTTTATTTTTCACTCTTAAGAAAATGATTAAGCAAACTTTACTCCTAGGAAAAGATAGCTTTTCATAATGGTTATCTTAAGTATCTGATTAAAAAGCCATTGTGCTTACCTAACCATCAATTGCTTCCTGCTGCCCGCTCCCTCTCTCCAACAGTATGCCGACAGTGTCCGCATAGACAGTTCTCTTTCATCTGGGATGAACCAACAGCGTGATATGGACACTGCTGGCCTCCATACTTGAAGAGTGAGGGAGTAAGCAACGAAAGTGCTTGACGGTAAGCTAAGACGTATGTAAGCAAATCCAGAAGCCCTACTGTGAACTGTCAGAAACGTCAGTTTCTGATTTCCATATAACATAAAGAAATGTTGTTTGTAGTAAAGAAAAAGAATAAGGAGGGTCATTGGAGTAATAAGCAGCTTACAGAATATCTATTTGTAAATAAGACAGCATTGTGTAGCCGATGGAACCACACCACGGAAAATCAGTCATCAGTCAGTAATTCTTATATCCTCCCGCTTTACCACCAGACACCAACTACAGTAAACCATGGACTTCCCCACCAATGGATTAAGGAAGTCCTAAGCAGTCTTTAAGGAATTACAGACCGACCAACCTAGTTACACTGCTCTTCCATAACTACCAACAGCCCAGAAATTGCTTCGACACACTCAACCACCCACCTTATGCAGATTTTGCATGTACACACCTTGAATTGAGTGCTATGTATGTATAAACACATTAAACACTCTTTAACGAAGATCATTAGCAAGGATAACATTGGATAAAGGAGTTAAGATATGGTCACATAAAATGACTGAACTTTTAATCGAATACAATATTGTAGTCAATATGTACATTGCGTTAGCAAGTTCCTTTCTAATTTGGTAAAATGTACAAATAGTATTAATTTTAAATAAAATAGAAATAGTTGCTTGTTTATTTGTTTTATATTTTACCACCTAAATTCTACATTCTTTTAATCTTCAAACTAAAAGTGACGATCTGACTAGTAATAGTGATGGTCACATATCAAAGAACGTGTTTGCGAGTCAAATCAAATCCATGTATACGAGGGCAACTACTCAACGGATCCGTGTTTTATGTTAAGATGTTCACTCTGGTTCTGTTAACCTGCATGAGATTCACACCTAACGCATGCATATGGACAGATCATAGAGGACACTGACTCATCCACACAGTTGTCTAAGCTCCTATAAAAAGGAATGCTTTCGAGAAATTGCCTCTGCCAGGTAACTTTGTCTTATGTCCGATGACTTCAGGTTAAAAAAATGTAAGTTTCTTGCAAATTCCTCATCTATGTAAAATAAGTTTTACTTGATAGATAAGGGAATATAAATGTTTACTTTACCATTATGTAAATGTCTTTTAAGTGCTTTATAGACCTTTTTGCATCATTCTTGTGTTTTATGACTTACAGCTGCCTATTTGAATCAATTTATTTTCATAATGGTTGGAAGATTTAGTATGTTACATTATTATAAGCATATATTGGAATTCACTGTATTTGCCACAGTAGAATATATGATTAGTAGATCATGAACAGAGCTCTGAAGTGCTGAAATAAGCTTCATCTTAGGCCTGTTCCACCCATACCCTCAGTTTTGTTAAACTTACTGTGATGGTCTGATAGGGAGACTAAATACTGAATTGTCCATTTCAAAATCAGATGTCCTACTGCCAAGTGAAGAGAAAGGCTGAGGTCCACAGGTTAAACCACATGAAAAAGTAGGATAATAAACAATACAATGAGTACATTTGAACTTTAAGATTATATTATTTATTCGAAAAATATCTGTAGTTGAAAGTACCGCCTAGCATAATGTGGCTTTTGATATTCTCTACAAAAAGCCTGGTCAAGTACATTAAGTAGTACTCGAGAGTACAGAAAACACCCTCTGGACTCACTTAGAGTCATCCTCCAGCACTCAGGAGAGGAAAACCCCCTGTGGGGGAAACCTCTGGGGATCCATAGCTAAAAGGACTGCCCATCCCTCTAGGCAATAAGAGGTTAGTAATTAAACTGAGGTTGCAAGAACAATTGTACTGGAAGTAGAATGGACTTGCTGAAGGTGGCTCTGTGGATCTTATTATTATACAATTGGAACTTTATAACTTGTTCAGGTAATGTTGAAGAAAAGATGATCATCATGCTCGCTTCTAAAAGGGAAAGCAACATAAAGTTAGTTAGAATAACAGCTCTATGTACTAGCTACTGGAAAAAAAATGACTCCTCCCCATTTCCGACAGGCACTCAACCGGGAATCTCTTTGGCATTTAAAAACTCAAGCCTTTACAGACAACATAAGACGAGAACCCTTCATACAGGGTTCTAACTGCACCTGTCCACCTGTCCGTGTCTCTTCAGGCTATGAGTGATAATGTCATGTAAGGTCTCTGGCCTTAACCTTCAGGTGACTCGTTGTCTCTGATTATCCTGCGGTCCTAAGGGTACATAGTACTGAGCGCTATTATCAGCAACCACGTCAGGTAGAAATCCACCTGTCTGGAAACATAGTGTCCATCAGGTTCCTGCAACTCTGGTCCTCCAACTGTTACACTATACGTGTTTGTGTGTAGGTTTTTGTGTTAGTATCTTGGTATATGTTAGTGTGAGTGTCTGTGTGTGTGTTAGTGTAACTGTCCCCTCCGCGATAAGTCTCTGGATCTGCCAATAGTTACATCTACCATTGCTAACAGGCTCTCACCAGGGAATCTTTTTTGCATTTAAAAACTCAAGCCTTTACAGACAAAGTAAGATGAGCACCCTTCATACAGGGTTCTAACTGCACCTGTCCACCTGTCCGTGTCTCTTCAGGCTATGAGTGATAATTTCATGTAAGGTCTCTGGCTTTACCCTTCATGTGACTCTTTGTCTCTGACTATCCTGCGGTCCTAAGGGTGTATAGTACTGAGCGCTATTATCAGGAACCACGACAAGTCGAAATCCACCTGTCTGGAAACTTTTTCTCTATCAGGTTCCTGCAACGCTGGTCCTCGAAGTGTTACACTATACGTGTTTATGTTAGTATCTTGGTATATGTTAGTGTGAGTGTCTGTGTGTGTTAGTGTAACTGTCCCCTCCGCAATAAGTCTCTGGATCTGCCATTTGTTACATCTACCATCGCTAACAGGCTCTCAACAGGGAATCTTTTTTGCATTTAAAAACGTAAGCCTTTACAGACAAAGTAAGACGAGAACCCTTCATACAGGGCTCTAACTGCACCTGTCCACCTGTCAGTGTCTCTTCAGGCTATGAGTGATAATTTCATGTAAGGTCTCTGTCCTTACCCTTCAGGTGATTCTTTGTCTCTGACTATCCTGCGGTCCTAAGGGTACATAGTACTGAGCGCTATTATCAGGAACCATGACAGGTCGAAATCCACCTGTCTGGAAACTTTCTCTCTATCAGGTTGCTGCAATGCTGGTCCTGCAAGTGTTACACTATACGTGTTTGTGGCTTGATCTGTGTTAGTGTGAGTGTCTGGGTGTGTTAGTGTAACATCCCTTACCGCAATCAGTCTCTGGATCTGCCAATTGTCACGTCTGCCGTCGCCGACAGGCACCGACCGGGGAATCTCATTTGCATTTAAAAACTCAAGCCTTTACATACAACGTAGTATGAACACCCTCCTCACAGGGTTCAATCTACACCTCTCCACCTGTCCGTGACTCTTCAGGCTATGAGTGATAATTTGAATAAGATCTCTGGCCTCATCCTTCAAGTTACCTTTTGTACGTGACTGTCCTGCGGTCTTAAGGGTATATAGTACTGAGCGCTATTATCAGGAACCACGACAGGTCTAAATCCACCTGTCTTGAAATTTACCGGGTATCAGGTTCCTTCAACGCTGGTCCTCCAAATGTTACACTATACAAATTTTTGTCTAGGTGTTTGTGGCTTGGTCTGTGTTAGTGTGAGTGTCTGTGTGTGTTAGTGTAACATCCCTTTCCGCAATCAGTCTCTGGATCTGCCAATTGCCACGTCAGCCATCGCCGACAAGCACTCACCCATGGAATCTTTTTTGCATTTAAAAATTCAAGCCTTTACAGACAAAGTAAGATAAGCACCCTCCTTACAGGATTCTAACTGCACCTGTCCACCTGTCCGTGTCTCTTCAGGCTATGAGTGATAATTTCATATAAGGTCTCTGGCCTTACCCTTCATGTGACTCTTTGTCTCTGACTATACTGCGGTCCTAAGGGTACATAGTACTGAGCGCTATTATCAGGAACCACGAGAGGTCGAAATCCACCTGTCTGGAAACTTTTTCTCTATCAGGTTCCTGCAACACCGGTCCTCCAAGTGTTACACTATACGTGTTTGTGGCTTGATCTGTGTTAGTGTGAGTGTCTGTGTGTTAGTGTAACATCACTTACCGCAATCAGTCTCTGGATCTGCCAATTGTCACGTCTGTCGTCGCCGACAGGCACTGACCGGGGAATCTCATTTGCATTTAAAAATTCAAGCCTTTACAGACAACGTAATATGAACACCCTCCTTACAGGGTTCAATCTGCACCTCTCCACCTGTCCGTTACTCTTCAGGCTATGAGCGATAATTTGAAGTAAGATCTCTGGCCTCATCCTTCAAGTTACATTTTGTACTTGACTGTCCTGCGGTCTTAAGGGTACATAGTACTGAGCGCTATTATCAGGAACCACGACAGGTCGAAATCCACCTGTCTGGAAACTTTCTCTTAATCAGGTTCCTGCAACGCTGGTCCTCCAAGTGTTACACTATACGCGTTTGTGGCTTGATCTGTGTTAGTGTGAGTGTCTGGGTGTGTTAGTGTAACATCCCTTTCCGCAATCAGTCTCTGGATCTGCCAATTGCCACGTCAGCCATGGCAAACAGGCACTCACCCAGGGAATCTTTTTTGCATTTAAAAACTCAAGCCTTTACAGACAAAGTAAGACAAGCACCCTTCTCTAACTGCACCTGTCCACCTGTCCGTGTCTCTTCAGGCTATGAGTGATAATTTCATGTAAGGACTCTGGCCTTACCCTTCAGGTGATTCTTTGTCTCTGACTATGCTGCGGTCCTAAGGGTATATAGTACTGAGCGCTATTATCAGGAACCACGACAGGTCGAAATCCACCTGTCTGGAAACTTTCTCTCTATCGGGTTCTTGCAACATGGTCCTCCAAGTGTTACACTATAGTGTTTGTGTTAGTATCTTGGTATATGTTAGTGTGAGTGTCTGTGTGTGTTAGTGTAACTGTCCCCTCCGCGATAAGTCTCTGGATCTGCCAATTGTTACATCTGCCATTGCTAACAGGCTCTCAACAGGGAATCTTTTTTGCATTTAAAAACGTAAGCCTTTACAGACAAAGTAAGATGAGCACCCTTCATACAGGGTTCTAACTGCACCTGTCCACCTGTCCGTGTCTCTTCAGGCTATGAGTGATAATTTCATGTAAGGTCTCTGGCCTTACCCTTCATGTGACTCTTTGTCTCTGACTATCCTGCGGTCCTAAGGGTGTATAGTACTGAGCGCTATTATCAGGAACCACGACAAGTCGAAATCCACCTGTCTGGAAACTTTTTCTCTATCAGGTTCCTGCAACGCTGGTCCTCCAAGTGTTACACTATACGTGTTTGTGGCTTGATCTGTGTTAGTGTGAGTGTCTGTGTGTTAGTGTAACATCCCTTACCGCAATCAGTCTCTGGATCTGCCAATTGTCACGTCTGTCGTCGCCGACAGGCACTGACCGGGGAATCTCATTTGCATTTAAAAACTCAAGCCTTTACAGACAAAGTAAGACAAGCACCATCCTTACAGGATTCTAACTGCACCTGTCCACCTGTCCGTGTCTCTTCAGGCTATGAGTGATAATTTCATGTAAGGTCTCTGGCCTTACCCTTCAGGTGACTCGTTGTCTCTGATTATCCTGCGGTCCTAAGGGTACATAGTACTGAGCGCTATTATCAGGAACCACAGCAGGTCGAAATCCACCTGTCTGGAAACTTGCTGCAGGTTCCTGCAACGCTGGTCCTCCAAGTGTTACACTATACATGTTTCTGTATATGTTTTTGTTATAGTGGCTTGTTCTGTGTTAACTTCCCCTTCCATGATCAGTCATTTAATTGCTTTATATGTCAAAACTGTTCTAGGCAAAAACATATTACGTTTATAATTGTAAAGTTGTGAAATCTTTCCTTAATATAGACCCTTCTATGTGCATGTGCAGAAAACACTAGTTTTAATTGGGAGGGCTTTCTTGCCATTGACTGGCAAAGTTTTACACCATGGGGAAGATGCTCTGCTTCAGCTCCTTACCTAAACTGAAATAAATACCTAAAAGAAAAATTGTTTGCATACAATTCCAATAATTTTCACATATTTTTTAAACATATTTTTGCTAGGTTGTATAAACAAGTATCCAAACATAAATCAAAAGCCTTCAATTAATATTTATCAAAACTCTCTTATTCCCTAAAATGAAAATATTTTTACAATGTTTTAAGTAAAGATCAGAGGCAATAAGTGGATTTTAGGCCACATTAACCAGCTTTTTATGGAATTTGGCATCCTACACAGCAAAATTAAAAAATAAAATTTGCTCAGTTCAATCATTTAAATGTAGCTTAAACTTTTCACATCAATCGTTCCCCTTACTTTCAAATATATCTAATTTTATATGAACAAATTCCACTGGTAAATGAAGGAGTTAAGCAAAATCGGACATTTTAAATATAAGACATTTTTGCGCCCTAATGGAAGACTAGAACTTTAATAAGAACCTTCAGCAAATTTTATCTAAAGTTTTGAATTTGATCATATTGTCAATACCAAAAATAAAGAAATTAAGTTTTTGGGGATTGGAGCTTGGTTAAAATGCAAAATTATGAGCAAATTGGCTTCATTTGGCACAAATTCTGAAAAATTAAAAATAATTTTTTTATCATTTTCCACATTAAATGTGTTAAAAAAGTCAATGATATATACATACATATAACAGAAACACAAAAATACAAAGTAAGGGTGAAAAAAAGCAATAAAAACAGAAAGTAGGGAAAGCAGAAAATGGAAATACAGTTTGAGATAAACAATAGAGAATAGAAAGATATATCCAAATATGTGAGACTTCCTACCAGACTTTCACCAAACAGTCAAGAAATGCATCCAATCGAGATGGCTCCATAAAATTAAACAATCATGTATACTTTACATTGAGCGTATGTGTCATATATATATAAATATAGATATATAGATAGATATATAATAGTATTGTACATTTCCATGCTGATTTGTGTGTATGTCTGCTGCTGATTTGGGTGTGTAGCTGTTTGTTATTTTCCGGTGATGTGTGAGAAAAAGATTACTGTTAGCTCACTGATGTTGAGAGTCTACATTATGACATCACTGCCTAGCATCACAATTCTAGCAGGGATGGGAAGCTAATATGGAAAAAGGGCTATATTTTGTATACAATGTTAAATTTATTTATGGGCATATTAAACATTATTCAGGTTTTTATGTATTTTGGAGACCCACTATCTCAATAATTTAAATGTAGCTTAGCACTAAAATCAAATATATTGCAATCAAATATAAATTATCCCCTGAGGTTCCGCAATGCAAGCCACCAACTTGCCCAGGACTTTTAGTGAAACACAAAGCTTTTCCCTTCAATCATTCTCCATACTTGTCCAAAAATAAATTGTTGCATGAAACAGATCCTTCAGCATTTTTCACAATAAATGTGTTAAAAAGTTAGTGATATATAAATAAAATGGAAACATAAAAATACGAAGCAACGGGAAAAAATAATAAAAACAGAAAGTAGGGGAGGCAGAAAAAGCATAACATAGAGATACAGTTAAAAATAAACTATAGAGAATAGAAAGATTATCTCCACAGATGTGAGACTTCCTACCAGACTTTCACCAAACAGTCAAGAAATGCATCCAATCGAGATGGATCCATAAAATTAAACAATCATGTCTACTTTGTATGTGTGTATATGTGTGTATGTATATGTGTGTGTGTATATATATATATATATATATGTGTGTGTGTATGTTGCTGGTTTGCATGTTTGTATTTTGCTGATATGCGTGTGTTCGCTGCTGTTTGTTAAATGATGTGTGAGAAAGAGATTACTGCTAGCGCACTGTTATTGAGAGTCGGCATTATGACATCACTGCCTAGCATCACAACTCTAGCACGAGGGGGAAGTTAAAGCTGATTAACCTGGGAAAAATGTTTTATGCAAAGCCAGTGAATGTATTTTGAGCATATTAAGACTTTTTTGTAACACTAATCAGGTTTTTTTGGAACTTGGCAGTGTACACTGCCAAAAATGAAACAAAAAACATTAGAAAATACCTTGACAGAACTTTCTATCACTTAATGCAGCAAAATAAGTCCAAACAACGATAAGCTTACTCTATAAGAGTAAATTTAGAGACTCTATCATGACGATTTCATGGATGTTTTTGGCTCACTATTTCAATAATTTAACTGCAGCTTAACACTAAAGGGACATGGCTGCTGTGCAGGGAGAGGACTGTCTCCAACGGAACATCAGACCCATGCTGCAGGCTGTCTCCGTGGAGGAAGAAGTGTCAGCAGGTCAAGAGCAGAGATTGTTTAGGTGAGCATCCAGCCCTGCAACAAAGCTGAACCCTTCTGATCCAGAAAGCCCCAGAGGCCAAAACAAACTGCATGGGGCTGCATGACCGGGGCAAGCTGAAGTGAACAGCCTATCCTTAGAAACCATGTGGTGTAGTGGAAGCAGGGAATGGGCAATAGAAAGGTGTGGTACATATATATATATATATATATATAAACCAGACGCCCTCCCCTTGTTCCTGGTGCGTCCCTCCCTCCCTCTTTTTTCGGTCATCTTGATGTATTTTGATGTTTGTTTGTGTGGTTCCTGTTAATGAATTTTGTGGAGATGGTTCGTCAATAGTGAGGTGGAGGTACGCCTCAGTAAGTTGTATTGTTTT
Source organism: Spea hammondii (assembly GCA_029215755.1). Taxonomy (NCBI): domain Eukaryota; kingdom Metazoa; phylum Chordata; class Amphibia; order Anura; family Pelobatidae; genus Spea; species Spea hammondii. Next base: position 36,194,976 of record JARDYJ010000008.1, read on the forward strand.
CCCTAGGGCAGGGTCCCTTTGGAAACGTAATGTGATTTATGCCAGTCCGCCTGCCAATGTAGGCTTACGGCAGGCGGGAATAATGTCGACATTGGTTACAGTGGCTTGTTGCCATATGTTTTATGAATATTTTAAGGCGAACTTATGACCAAATGTTTACTGTTCTTACACGGTGTATTTCTTGACAGAGATAGCGTCAAGCAGTGTTTGACGAGTATTAACATTTGAATGCTGTTTTTTTTACAGTGTACAACAAAAGAACTAATAAAGCGATGTGGCCATACACTTTCCAACTAAATTTCGGTCTCCTGTGTGTTTTATTATTATTATGTGAACTCAAAAAGCGGTATGCAGTCAAGGATCCTGACAACGCTATCGGCAGAGGGGTTCCACCTCCGAGTCTCGTCGAAGAGGGGATGCGCCTGGATCGCAGAAAATAGCTGTGAGGGTGAAATCATATATTTTGCTTAAAGTTCTTCTGTACTGTTGGTGCCACAGCTGAACAATGACACAATTTATATTCAGCAGCATCTTGTGATTACGGTCCCCACATACATAGTTCTTCTTTGTTTAAGAGAGCCACATCCATGCTTTACATACTTCCCTATATTACATATGTTTGGGGCTAGTGATTTTTTTATACTATATACTATAATACTTATAGTGGTAGACTAAGAGGTTCTTTTTAAAAGTATAGTTTTTTTATTTATTTATGGCAATCCTTGTATGACGGTGTACCAGGTCTCGCAGCGAGCGCTGTTAAAGATGATTGTTCTGTAGAGAGCCAACAAAGCTGTTTTCTAAGGACTGCCTGATCTCCCAAGATCAGCAAGTCAGGACGTACTGATATGTCCTAATGTTACAGGTTTCAAGGATAAAGGGACTAAACATTTTAAAGAAGAAAATGAAGAAAAAAAAAAAAGGAATACTTTCCAAAATGTATTTTTAATGTAATAAATAAAAAATGCATGGAGCCCCTTTATGGGTTAGATTAAGGGTTAGTGGCCTTGCACTAGGGCATTACATATTGTCCTGGTCACAGGGTTTAGGCTGTCCAGGGTTAGAATTAGGGATAGAGGGTGACAAATACCTGATCATTTTACAAATACATACCCAAATCATTTAGGGTCAAACTGCTGTCTAAGCCAGAAACAGATGACTCAAACAACAAAAAAACACTTTTTTTGAATTATATATATTTTTTAATAATTATCAATATATATAATATATCTCAAATAATTCATGAAGCAGCAGCAGAAGTATCTGTAAAAAAAACAAAAGGACACATTATTAGAAGATTTTAGAGCCTGTCTCTAAATAATGGAATATTATCTGTTTGTAATAATCTTGTTATACAGTTGGCAGTCTGGTGGACCGTATATTATGATTGAACGTGCTGAAAAATATAATGGAGCGCTATAAAATGACATAATAATATTAATAATTATATTGTATTCATTGATCTTCTGTTACTGTTTCTTCTATACAGGAGGTCACAGTATGATCTGTGTCTCCAGCTGCATGTAATTGTAACAGAATAACGCAGAATAATGAAAATGTATCCAGCTTCTGTATATTATAAGAATGTTACTAAACGTGCAAAAAATGTTTACCTCTTCCGGGTGTTTCCCTGTTTGCTGAAATAAGAAATAAAGCATGAGTTATCTGTTTCATTACTTACTTCTCTCCTTTCCTGCGTTCTCTCCCACGTGTTTCACATTCCCCATATCTCGCCCTCGCTACACATATTCTATCCCTCGTTACTTCTCTCCTGTTCTTAAACTATAATCTCCCTCTCTCATTAATTGCTTTAGCTTTACGTATTGTTGCTCTTCCTCTCTATCAGACATGTAAAAATAAAAAGAGGCTTTTTCGAGAAGCTATATCCATAGAGAGAATTAATAACTGGCCTCTGTGTTTATATACAGACCATGCAGACTAAGATCTTCCCTCTAAATACTCACCACACGATCACTGCAGGCTCTTCTCCACCTAAAAAAACAAAGCAATAAATAACATGAATATGATATTTTTGGGTTCTTTTTTCATTCATCAACCACCTTGCTATTAGAAGCCATCATATATTCATCGTTATGATCAGTTGGACGTCTCTCTGCAGGCTACCCCTGGCGTTACTGTCCCTTGTATACAATACCAATGCCTATGCTGCATTACAATTCCATGTGATTTAGGATATTTTCCCAACATCACGTTATTAAACTATAATATTATGAACTCTTTCTTGCGGTAATTCAAAAAAACAAGCATTATTAATGATGTTGAAGGAAATATTTTAAATACTGAAAATTTCTGCCCAAGGAAACGAACGCTGAGAACTCCTATCGTTTTTAATGAAAACCAATGACTTTACTGCGATCTGCAGACCATCCATAACACCTCAATATGTTCCCTGGGGTTTTAATAACAGAAGCTACAATATGATGGGGTCTTGTGTATTACTGTAAAAAGTTACTTCAGAATGCACTTACATGTGACTTCCCATCACCTGAGAAATGAAAAACAGACATAAAATGTTAAATAATATTGTAAAAAGGCTTCCATGTCCACATTTATTCAGTTCCATATCATATCTATATATCCATAATATGTCTCGTTCAGCCGGGTTTGCTGGCGGACTCTGGGCAACCAGGACAGGAAATTCCTCTACGGTGGGAGAGGGAGGTGAAGCCCCTTATAATCCCTATTCTGATAATTAAACCCAAGAAACATTGGTTACTGGGTCTTATTATAAATACCAGTTAACCAACATTTTACTGGCAGGGAGCTTACAATCTATTGCACGTTTATCACCTGATCACCTATAGAAATACTTACTCACTATCTTCTCAACACGTTAAGAAGATGGAATAGCTAGTACTTTGTACATCTACATCTGAACTCCAGTGGCAGCAGACTTAGTATGAATTAGATTTAGGGCCACTATACCATTTTGAGGGGTAATTCACATTTCTGAGCCTTAATACATCAACCCAAGGATCTTTACCAAATTAATGAAATTAATGGCAATGCCTTTCAGCTCATTTTTTTCATGGAGTTAAGCATTTCCTCTGAATATATAAAGAGGCACATTTGACATTATAAAAATGACTTCTGCGTAGAAATTGGGAATAGAAAGGTAATAATAATAATAATAATAATAATAATAACAGCAGACTTAGTATGAATTAGATTTAGGGCCACTATACCATTATGAGGGGTAATTCACATTTCTAAGCCTTAATACCCTGTTTCCCCATGTATAAAACGCACCTTAATTTTGGGGCCCGGAATAAAAAAAAAGTAAAAAAAAAAGTTATTGAACACAAATTTTATTCATCATAAAATTCATACTCATCATCCTCATCAATCCCATACATTAACCCTAAACACCACATCAACCATAACTGCCCCTAAATTAACCCTAAAGACCCCAATTAACCATAACTTCCCCTAAATTAACTCTAAACACCCCATTAACCATAACTGCCCCTAACTTTCAGCAGCCCATATATTAAGGAAAGGGCGGGGCCAATCATCAGTGTAACTGCAAGGAGGGACTGGGAAGCACTAACAATCTACAGCCACTGTATAAAAACGCACAGTTTTTAGACCCCACATTTTTCGAAAAAAGGTGCAAATACGGTATATCAACCCAAGGCGCTTCCCCCAACACCCCCAAAGCATAATGTTTCAACCTCCATGTTTGACGGTGGGGATGGTGTTATTAGGATCATAGCATTCCTCCTCCTCCAAACACGGCGAGTTGAGTTGATTGCCAAATAGATTTTGGTCTCATCTGACCACAACACTTTCACCTAGTTCTCCTCTGAATCATTCAGATGTTCATTGGCAGATTTCAGACGGGCTGTACATGTGCTTTCTTGAGCAGGGGGACCTTGCGGGCGCTGCAGGATTTCAGTCCTTCACAGCGTAGTGTGTTAACAATTGTTTTCTCAGCGACTATGGTGCCAGCTGCCTTGAGATCATTGACAAGATACTCCTGTGTAGTTCTGGGCTGATTCCTCACCGTTCTCATGATCATTGAAACTCCACGAGGTAAGATCTTGCATGGAGCCCCAGACCGAGGGAGATTGAAAATCATTTTGTGTTTCTTCCATTTGTGAATAATCAGTCCAACTGTTGTCACCTTCTCACCAAGTTGCTTGGTGATGGTCTTGTAGCCCATTCCAGCAATGGTGGAGAGTTTGGAATCTGAATGATTGCTTCTGTGGACAGGTGGCTCCGTGAAATTCCTTTTAACCCCTATATCCCACTCTTACCCTCCCCCCAACCAGTGCTTCCCTAGACTTCTCCCTGTGCTTCAGATTCCTTGGTGTGTAGTGGTGGCCGCCGGTGAAGGTCTGCGCGATGCACCAGGCAACCTCTGCTGCTGCTGGCTCGTCCGGCTTCTATGAATGAGCACCGGAAGGTCATGTGACGCCCCTCAGAAGTGCCGGCAGCGGCGGCGTATCGCACAGACCTCCACCGGCTGCCGGAGAGGAGGATCCAGGTCCCCTGCAGCGCTGCGGGGGATCTGGATCTTAGTCTTGTAGTCAGACCTCTATTTGAGGTCTGATTAGAAGACCACCTCTAATATAAGACGATGGTTATCAGAGCATTTGCTCGGAAAAAAACCTTGTCTTATAAACGAGCAAATACGGTAATAATAATAATAAAAAAACTTTTTTAATTTGCTACGTTCAAAGGAGTGGATCTGGTGAAAGCAATTCTGGAGGATAAAATGTATCCGGAACACGCGCCCATTTACCCGCAAGCCACTGCTTTCCAGGAAAACCTCCACGGCTGTTAACTGCTCGGCGGGGTCTTTTGCTGCCGTTTCACGTGCTCCAGGTAACTGGCATTGGTCTGCAGGGTTTTCCGGGTACGGATGGCATCCTAAAGACATGAGATCCATCATCGGCTATCTTGGAACCAACATATAGGCAAGAGGCTACCAACAAGAGCTGCGCTTTGGGGCAACCAGAACGCAGGGAAAGGGCCATCAGGTTGACTTTAACACGTGCTTTAAGTGACGGCCCTACAGCATCAGCCCTTTAACTTTACTAAAAAGTGCCCAACCTACGCTGCTAAATCTTATATAAAAGACACATTACTGGAATTAAAAACATGCAAAATATGTAGCCAATCAGGAAAGGAAGGGCAGGAACATGTGAATACTATGCTCACGGTAGCCGGTAGCTGCCCTTTGAACTGTCAACAAATGTTTTATCCTGTAATGACAACACAGGCAGCATAACATACAAACATATATTATATACACACACGCAATCACGGGGAGTATACGACAACTGCGGCTATTAACCCCTGCAGGGTGCCCGGTGCAGACACTGCTAGTTTCGATGTCCCGGCGGGAGGATGGAGGTATCTGGGAGATCTTCAGCGTGTTTACAGGAGAGAAAGTGGTGATAGGTGTGAAAGGGGTATATAGAGGATATCACCCCGATCCTATCTATCTCTGCAAACACACAAGCTACTCACTACCCAAGCCAAGGGTAAGTTTATCAGTGGTTTTCCGTACGCTCGGGGAGGAATAGCACGAAACATAATAGCACCGGGGAGACCCAAAGATCCATACGCAAGGGCACAGGAGACACTCTGTCACTGAATAAAGAGAGAGTGCGGCCCGCTGTGCTCCTTTAATTAACATATTAAATGCCAGTGCTTCCCGGTATCTCAAAAGCTGCCGGGTATAAGCAAATACATGTCCCTGGGCACTTAAGCACAAGAGTGGCAATTTCTGGCACCGGTTAACGGTCTTCTGATGGAAGTACTGCCAAAGCCCACAAAGATGTTTAGACCAGAGCGGTGGTGCCGCCAGGCGTGGGCGAAGCCGAGTGCATATATCACATGTAAACATCCCCAAAGAAAGAAAGTCACGCATGTAAAAACACCGGTTTGTTATGCCTGTAGCCTGACACTGTGCCACTTCTTAGGCTTTTGTAGCCTTTACTCTTAAAGACACCAGCATTAACCCTTTTCACACCAGGGTACATGCCACGCTCACCCTAACCACAGAGCTTCAAGGGTTAATATAAAGTGTACCCACAACACCTTATCAACTATTATAAATGAGCCAGAAGGAGGGTACAAGTCAGGGGCAACTAAATGGGGGACGGGCAAGAGGAACTCTAGCACCCCCACTAGATAGATAGATAGATAGCTAGATAGATAGCCTATGTGTAGAAGTTAACAGATACTCTATTGTACATGACCCGTCGATTTCTGCAAGTTAATTAACTGAACCAGGTAAATATTGCCCAAAAGTTTCAATAACAGTGCAAAACTATGATAACGTAAAGATTTAACGTGATGATGAACATGGAGTCCAGAAAAAAACAAATAGAAATAACGGGGGGCTTTTTATTGAATGTGACTAGGGCTAGACCATCACTGTGTTACCGAGTTACACCTACACCATTAACATCACTTGAGTGGTTACGTTACCTCTGCTGTAAAGACCGTTACTGCAGGCCGCCATAATTGATTTTTAATGCCCGGGTGTGGTCTATACTTATCGTTCAGTAAATCCAATACACATCTTGTATTGTTCAAGATAGACACAATAGATTTATAACGCGACTGGCGCACGAGACCGTTGGCGCCTCGCTGGAGGTGTCTTTTTGGCGCGTGACAGGGACTCTGTGAGGGAAGCGGTTTTGATCCTAACGCGCAGGTATTGTTCTGAGGTACTTTGCATCGGCGAACTACAAGGTGTTTTGTGACCCGCCAAATACGTAGTAATTAAAGTAGGCGACGGTATGTAATTCAGGTCTTTCGTGCTTTTCGCGAACATAGACGTTATATGTGGGTTTTTTTTGTGTGTGTGTATTTCTGTGTGCCACTCAAACCCCTCAAAGTTGTGTGTAATGAGTAAATCACAGGCACCTTTATGGGTATATAAGCACCGTTTTTCATTGAAATACATTAAACTTCGACAGCTGCCAATAGACCACGAAGTCTCTGATAATGTACCCATGACCTATGATAGTTCCCTTTTTTAAATAGAAAACGTGCTTCATAGCCAGTAATTTATTTTATAAAAAAGAATTAATAATAACTCCCGCTTGTCCCATCTGTGGAGGGCAGTGGACCAAAGTCTTGTCCTGCTTTCTTCTCCTGAATTCTCTCTTTTCTATGAACTCAGAATGTTTGCTTTGTATCTTGGTATTCAATCCTTAAAGTTAAAAAGCATCAGTAAATGTGTTTAGCAATTCACATGCGTAACTAAAGTATGTTTGTCTTATAAATGTTATGCTCAATTGCATAATGTGGAATAGGTCATCCTCTAGCAATGCCTCTGATCAAATCCCCCTAAAACAAAGGTGACCATTTGGAATTTTAATGTGATGATTATCTGGCTATCTGGCTTTGAGTTTGAAAATCTTATATTAAATATATGAGGGAGATGACCTGGTACGCCGAATGTGACAAATTTCCCATGCTTGCCTGGTGTCCCTCGTTAGTGTTCACGTTGGGAAATCCTCTATTTTCATTCGTACTTTCTTCCGTTTCAGAATAGTTATACAACCATAATAGTCACAATAGTGTTTATGTAAACTGCACACGTATGACACTTTATGCAAAATACATTGGGGTCTATTTACTAAAGGGTTGCGTTGACAGAAGAGCTTGCTGGAGTTTGTATTTCAGCTCTCACGATACATTTTGAAGAGCCAGCCTTAGTGAGCTTCTGGTAAAGGCAGGGCTTGGCTGGCCCTGTGTAATGTGTAGTTAAATCAGTGAGATTTCTCCAGTCTCCATGGACTTTGGTTATACTTTATACAGGACCAGCTGAGCCTTTCTTCCTTTATAAAAAATTAAAATACCAGCATTTGAAATACCCTGGGGTGTCCACTGTTGAAAAATAGATTGGGGGTAAATGGAATTAGCCGGCTTCAAAGATGTCCCAAATAGGACATGGGGCAGGATGACCAGATGCCCAAGCAACCAGGTAAACCTATGCATGGGTGGTATCGCCATACTCAGGAGATGTTGTTGAACACATATTGGGGTGTTGTTTGGAAGTGACATAACAGGACTACCCGATATATAACTTGTGTGGTTACAGCAAATGAGACAGAAGAAAATTACAGCTAAACACGAGCACAAACATGTTAAAACAACCTCATTCACGAAGGGTACAAAAAGAAAACAGCCCAGTCCTTAAGGGCTTATTACTGGATGAAGCAGCGTGGGCTCCAGCTTAACATCTGGCTGCTTTGGAATGAGCGACTAACTAAAACTGTTTCCACTGTTTGGATCTTCTGTGCATGTATTTTGTACAACTATGTTTCATTTGTATTTCAAAGTCGGATTTATTTAGGAACCAAGAGGCACATCTAATTTGCAGTTTGAAATATACCTATGTCCCGTGGCAGTAACAGCAAATTAATTTACTAATGCAGTAAAGCTAATTTTGTTGATGGAAATAAATGTGTAGATTTACATGTGCAAATGATTAGATTGGATGTATACAACAGATTTTTTGTCATTTCTTTAGACTTTTCCTTGGACTGTGGAAAAATGGTGAAGGAATCAAGTTTTGGTGTATTAACAGGTAATATAGTAACATTTAAGATACATAAGATTGTTAATTTTATTATTTATCTAGACTAATGCTGAATCAGGTCTTGGATCATTTTCCTCTAAGCACAATTCAAACTTCTGGAATGTATTGTACTTATCTATGAAGCGTTCACACTTGTTACCCTATATCCAGCTTGCGTCTCCGCTTTGCTGTATTACGGTAACCCTGTACTAGAACTTCAACCTGGCAGACAGTGTCCATGGATTTTATGTAAGTAAACAATTCATGATAATACTTTTACAGTGATCCCAACCATCATCCTAATCCAAGTCATCTGAACAAACAGCTTCAACGCATCACTGCAACCAGATCAACTCATCCCCGTCCAAGCAGTCCTCTCGTATTGTCTCACTCCCCTCAACCACCGACTAGACTGTAAGCTCGCAAGAGCAGGGCCCTCTTCTCCTTTGCACCAGTTTGTTATTGTATGTGTTTATAAATTGTTCTTATGAATGTAACAGCGCTGCGGAATCTGCCAGCGCTTTATAAATAAATGTAATGTAAATGTACAATCCTGTCTAACCATGTTTTAGGAGAGAGAAATGGTCATGTTCATAAAGATCAGTATCACAAAAAGTTAGTAGTAACATCTAGGAGCCGATGCTGGCCTGGACAGCTATTCCTCTATGATTGTAAGTGAATATACGGTAATAATATATATCTGCTAGATTCAGTCAGTAAGTATATTAATAACATGAAGTCTGATTGCATTATAAACTGATTTTTAACATTATTACAGGAGTAAGGTTCATTCAGTTTACTTATTGAAAAGACATTTCATTGCCTGGAATTTTTCAGGTCTGTTCTAGTATTCACATTGATGCTTCACTAATCTGGATTACTATAACATTTCCTTTAGATCTATAATTTAAGATCCACAAAACTTGCCGCCACTCTGTAGTGAGTAATCAGGGCATGTCCTTGCAGAACAGCTCCATGGATGAAACATTTTTGCATTAACCTGCAAGTCATTACTTCAGTCTAATTATTTTTTATTTCTGGAGAATCATTTATATGCGTGTACTGGTTCTGCGATATGGTTAGGTACTGTCACGCACAGCGTATAATAGGACCTGTAGTCAGGTAGAACAGCGTGTGCAAGTCCAATAGACAGATCACAAGAGTCCAGTACAGAATAGCCGATGAGCAAGCCAAGGTCAGGAAGCCGGAAGTCAGGATCGTTGCAGGATAAGCCGAGGTCAGGAAGCCAGAACTCAGAATCGTCGTGAGGGAAGCCAGAGTCAAACGCCAGGAAAACAGGAACAAGCCGAATCGGTAACAGGAAATCACACGGGAACGCTTACTGAGGAGTAGACACTATACAAGATAGGTACGACCATCAGAAGGCAAGGCTGGAAGGTTTCTGAGGCTCTTAAATAGGCAGAGGAAGTTTAGGCACCATTTAATGTTTTCCCGCCAAAATTCAAAGTGCCGTCACTTCCGGTCCGCGGCCATTTTGGGATTGGCGAGAACGTAGATTTCTAAATGGAGCGGTAGTACCGGCTAGCGCCACTAGGTGGCGTACAGAGGCACGCGTGCACGCGGCAGGTCCGGACCTGGCTCCAGTAGGTGGCGGCTGCCGTGTGTAGTTGCGGGGTCTTTCCCGTCCTCGCGGCGTTGGCTGCTGCGGCAAGGCGGGGGGTCTCCCTCTTCTCCGTGGCGGCAAGGCGGTGGGTCTCCCTCTTCTCCGTGGCGGCTGCCGGTCCGAGGACCCGGAGGCACCGGCAGCCAGGTATGTGACAGGTACTGAATCATTTGCCGTTTTTTTTCTATTGTGGTTCTTGAAAAGGGACGTAAGGTTACTTTTCTTTTTCGGAAAAACTTATTTTGAGTAGACAAATGATATTTCAAGTGAATAAATGTTTGTTTCCCGTAGTTCAGTATTGCATATGTAATTAATATTCGCTACATGTCCCATGGTAAATATAGGATGATATTTGGTGCAGAAAAAATGGAGAAATCAAACTGGGACATATATAGAGTTTATTCACCAACCGAAGAAATGGAAAATTGAGTGCAAGCTGTAAAAAAGATCTTGATACTAGGCTGCCTCCAACTCCTGAGTAAGAAATGTCCAGTCCTCTGACAAGAAAACAGACAGGAAGCCAATATAAGGTTTCAATCACAGTATTTTTTTTCTACGACACGTAAAGCTTCTGCATCCTGATAACGGGCACATGGAAAGTGCTGTCTGGCACTATAGGAATATGTCCTCACAGAAGAGAATCTAATTATAAAATAGATGTTAATTTGATCACCGTAAGGGCAGCATTTGTTCTTCAGCAGAGATTATGTAACGACATTAAATCTCATCTGACTGCTAGCCAAAGGGCTGCCAATACAGCAGCTTCCCCATTGGAAAGAGACGTTATCTGCTAAACTGTTCAGCAGTTCATGCATTTAATGTTACTGTGTAATCAGGTTGCCCACCCTCATAGAACTTTGATTCTGGCATTGGTAATTGGGTATATTGCATGTATTATTTATTTTACTTCTGGTTTAGATAAATAGCTGAATATGTATAGATTACTTTTTTGTAGGCTACCTGTGTGTATGTGTAATATTGTTGAAGGTTTTAATACTCTGCTCTACTTATCTGGGGGGGAATACAGTTCTGGTTATATATAACAGTTGCGGATGGAGCTATCTTCTGGTTGCTAGTATGTGCCCCAAGGGGCAGTCTGTTTCTGCACATAAAATGATTATTTACACTATGTATGGTAAAATATTCTCTTGTTCTAGGCCTTATTAGAGACCTGTTGCAAAGACAGACTCCAGTAGCTGGCACTGAGCTCATTGACCAGATGTTCAGAGAGATTAAATGTCTGGAGGAAGATACAAACCGAGTTACTCCTGATGACCAGGTTAGAACCATACAGCTAAGGAGGGTAGAATGGCTCCATTTGAATTTTATTGTAGCATGTATTATTTACATAATTTACTTAGCATGTTGTTGTTACTAGTTAGTGTCAGCAATTTATGCAGTGTGACAAAAGTAAAGTTTACAGAGTAATACAAACAGATACCTATCCGCAACCCCAACAAGTTGCTTACCTCCACTCATCTCTGGGACTGGTTCAGAGAATACTTCTTTGTTTAGACCTCTGTGCAGATGTGCGGAAAGCGTCCCCTTGATTTTAAAGGAAGTGGTTTCCTGCCGCTGATTCGCTCACAAACACACAAGTACACATGCATACTCTCTCTCACACACAAGTACACATCATCCATGCTTACTCACACACACACACAAGTACACATCTATACAAATACATATATACACATACACTTACCTCTCACTGCTCCCGACTCCGATACACTCCTGTCAAAATAGTTTAGAAAGGGCCCTTCTGACCTGAATCGGTGCAGTCCAGGTCGGATCAATTTTAAACTGGTACAAGGAGACGGGAAGAAGGGGTCGTACCGGGTCCCTAGAGGCACGGGCCCTATGACCCCTGTAGTTACGCCAGTGAGTGAGTTGGTCTTCTGTAAAGAATAATTAATGCAGTGAGCTAAAAAAAATGCTTTAAGATAACTTAAAAATGCTTTAATTTATTACTTGAGCTGTGAGCGGGCTTGTTAAGTAAAGAGAATTGCGGTTTTGTTGATGATAATAAGAAAAAACAGTATTGTTTGTACAGGCTTTCCTTCCAAGTTGTAGGTTTTTTTGTGTTTTTTTTGTGTGCAGGTTGATGAATGCGCTATTAACTTGTGGAACTGGGGTGTTACCAAAAGAGTTGAAGAGTCTATCACTGAGAAGGTGCGAGCAATGGGTAGGCTGTCACATTAGGAATCCGTTAAACAGTCAGTAAAGTCTGATATATTTATAGTGTGTACTGTACCAGCAGATTCCATCGCCTATTTACAGTAGGCGAGAGTGATCGTTGATGAGTTTATTGAAGTCACTCAGAAAATGAGAAAGCCATGTACAAAAGTGACCAATAAATCCGGATGTATAACCAGGGGGTCGGTAAGGCATGGCAAGTGGAGAGAAGAGTAGGAACGAGTGAGAAAAAGAGAATACATTAGTAGTACACGCTAAAAAGTGCATTGTGAAAGGATACCAATACCTATACCCTCCCTATCTCACTCCATATCTAGAGATGTGGCTAATGTGTAGGGCTCCCTAAGAACAAGCAGCAGGAAGGGTACGGTCAGAAGTTGAGAGCCAGGATCCAGTGACAGCAAGAAGGTTGATGATGTTACCAATAAAGAGATCATAAACTGCAGTGAGATTGTTGCAGACGGATAAAAGGCAGCTATTTAGCCGACTTTAAATTCCATTGTCATGGAAAGCTTTTGGTCAGGACATGATTTCTTCTAAAACAGGAGATGACAACCATTCTGCAAATTTCATGTGGTTGTATGGTGTAATGTTGTAACCAAATAAATTAAATAAATAAATGACGACTGAAACATTTTGGATGAAAAGGCCGTGGTCTTTTATTTAGCTTATAACCAAAATACCATTTTAAACACTTTGTAACCATACGTATCAAACCAAACCGAAAAGCTCTTGGCCTAAACCACAGAGCAAACAAATACTTTAAACAAGGCCAACTGCCCCAAAGCCCGTTAGCCTTACACTTACAAAAAACCCCCCATTTGTTCACTCCCTTTGCAGAGAGCAACTTAACCCCAATAAAAGCCACGACAAAATAAAAACAAAACTCACTTTATTCAAAATATTTTTTTTATTATTTATTTATTTTTATTTATTTTATTTTTTTTTGATACACAATAATAAAATTGGGGAGGGAGGGCGACAATTCAGCAGCTCTTCCATGCTGCTCCCCGTGGCTCTTGCTGAAAACCGCCGCTCACCAGACTCTGAGGTCAGTGCAGTCGGTTAACGCAGCCAGGGTAAGTAAAATAAACACCTCAGGAACCTTCCTTTTATAGTTTAAAATCCCGCCCAAACCCAGCGCGAGCTGTCCTCGAGCGCAAAGAAAATGCAAAAGGCGCAGGCGCACTAAGCGGCGCGAGCTGTCTCGAGACATACCAATCAAAAAAGGCGGTAAAACTAAGCAGCGCGAGCGCAACAAATACTTGAACAAGGTGTCCTTTATCTGACCCCTGCAATTAACCCTTTCAGCCAATAATCTCCCCAACAACCACATGTAACCCTGTGCTAATTTCACAGGGTTTTTTCATTTTGTCTGTAAAAGTGAACCAAGCATTCACTAATTTAAACCTCTTCAAAATACTAATTTGTCTCTAAATGCTGGACACTAATTCTGCAACACAGAAATGTACACGTGTTATATGAATGTTTTTTTTTCAAGATTAAGATTTCTTTACCATAAAATTTTTATCATAAAAATAACACTAAACAACAACTCGGAGAAATATTTTTTCTATTTCTGTTTGTTGTGTTTGTGCTTTTTGCGGGCACCCCTGGTTTATGTGTATCAATTATTAATCATATAAGAAACACATAGTTGCTTTTTATTATCATCTTGTTTAAAAAAGGGCCTGAGTAAGTTCTGGGACATGGTGATTGGAAGTATAGTGCTTTCTTAAGAGGAAATGCTGAAGTTTTTCTAAAGTGAACTTGAGTAGCCCAAGTGACAAATACATGTGTATTTGCAGTACGTCATATATCCTGCAGGCTTGGGATCTGGTGTGAAGGTCCGGAACCATCCGAGGGAATGGTCCGTAGAAACATAATGGTAAGGCCACACCCAGAATATTTTTTAGGTCATGTTTTGGAAGGTCTAATTATTCTTTTAACACATTAAGACTTATTCAGAATCAATTTGTTAATTACCCATGTAACTAAGAGTCGTCTATTAAAGTCCTTTCTTAACATCGGCTGTGCACACCTGGCTGTACAGCTATGCTTACAGTCCAGGTTAGTGCAGGAGCAGTGACCTGACCCATACGTTTCCAGTGGCTGTATATTCCAGATGTCATAAAAGTTTAGTTCAAATATCCTTTAATGTTAAAATGGTAGTAAACTTAAAAATAGAGAAGCCAATGTTGCAAATACAACACAGGTTCATCCTAATATAAATATTATATACTGCAGGGCAGTATTTTATCTGGGCTGGTCAGCGATATGTAAAAAATGTGTCCTGGAAAACACTGCTGATGTGGTCACCCTAAGTACCATGTGTCTACATCATTTTAATTGGATCTTTCACATTGTATAGAAAACTACCTTTAAAGCAGACCTAATGGCAAATCTAAAATGCTTGCTGTTAAATAATGGGCTTATTCTCTGCTTGTACTGTCTCTGCACTCTCTGTTGCAATGTATCTATGTGTTCCATGATGCTGAGTTCCCATAAAAAAGGGGCTATACATGTGACATTGATAGACATATTCATTCGTATCTCAATGTAAACAAATGTATAGCATATAATGTGTCTAGGGAGACAGTTTAAAATACATCGGTAAATTTACCAAATACATTTTTTCTCTCTATCTTATTACCAAAAGGTTTTAGCTGTAATTTGAGTCAGTTAGAGCTGAAATAAGAAATATACAACTCGGTTATACATTTGTGCATTCATAATAGAAAAAAACATTATATTCTTTGTTGTGTTGTACCTAAAAATACACAATTGTTAGGAAAGGAATAACAATGACAGGAATTAAAACAAGTATGCGTTCTCTGTTTTTTAGATGGCAATAAAAACTGGAAAAGGCTGGATAGATGTAGGAATGCCTGAACTTTCCAGCTGGTTCCTTGAAATTGCCTTGAATGTAAGTGGTTAGTTTTACATATGGTTGGCTAGGCCAATGCTATTCCTGTAATCCTTGTTTCTCTTGCTTTTGCTAGAGTCTGGAGAAGTTGTATGCCATCCTTACACAGAGGAGCTCTGAAGAAGCAGACATGAATGTACACAAAACCTACGTGGAAAAAGATCTCTTTAAAGTGCTGACATACCAGGCAGAAGCGGTAAGTTATGTGACTGACCTTTTGGACACAGGGAGTCAAAGCAGTGAGATTCCCTTACTTTTCTTAATGTGAGTTGTCTGTTTACTTTTTTATTACTGATTTGCTTTATTGATTATTACTATTTGCACAATGGCAAATATGGATTCTGTTGGGAACAATTTAGTCGGTTTTATAGATACTCTTAATACTTGGTGAATGTTTGTTTGTTTTAGGCAGTGGCAAAAAAAGATTTTGAAACTGCCTCCCTGAGAATTCAGAGGTGCAAAGATATGCTGCTTAGACAACCAAAAGAGGTAGGAATGACAGAGATTCACATTGTCTACTGTTTTGCTGGGAGATGTTTTAAACACTTTCTACGGAACAATTTATAGGTAATGATCACAGTAGTACAACTCCTTTATTTACATTTTCCTGTTTCTTGATTAAATTAAATGTCAAGCCATAATGTATGTATTTTAAAAAAAAATGAAGCAAAGGGAAATTTCCTTAACTCCTTGATGACAATCGACATCAAGGAAATTCATCCTGTAGACAACAATTGACGTGCCTGGCACTTCATGTGCTTAAAATGGTTTAGAAAGCGATCAAATATTGCTTTCTTCTCCCAAATGGTGTTACTATAATGCCTTTGATATCAATGCATTCAGCAACACTGAAAACTGCAGCATGGGCCCCGTTTGCTCGCTCCTGCTTTAAAAGAAGTTAGGAGATGATCAACGATTGCTTCCTAAGCTCAAATGGGGTTGCTGAAGTACCTTGATATCAAGGCATTCAACAACACCGAAAACCCACTTTGATTGGGGCAAATTGAATTTTCTGGCTTTAAGGCCGTCCCAAATAACACATGGCGCAGGATTACCAAATGCAAAAATTCCAAATTGAAAAATGCACACCTCCCAAATGTGCCATTGAAGCCAACAAACAACCCAGGATACCTATGCATGGGTGGTATAATTGTACTCAGGAGGTGTTGCTGAACATGTTTTAAGGCCATATACCAGGAACTTCATACCTAAAGTACAATATGTGTGTGTGGGGGGGGGGACACAAAAGAAACCACAAATTTTGACAAAGGCTAGTGGAAGATGTAATTCAAAGCATTTCAAATATCCTGGGGTGTCTGTTTTTTTAAACATATGTGGTTTGATGGTGGCAGATTGAATTGGCCGGCTTCAAAGATGTCCCAAATAGGACATGGGGCATAGTGACCAGTTTTGAAAAAAAAAAAAAAAAAGTTTTTGAAATATGCTACTTATACTACTTGCTCTATAGCTTGCAAAAAGCATACACATTTTATATATTTTGTACAGTAAATTAGATGATATGATCAAAATAATGCTATCCAAAAAAAGAAATCTAAAGAAAAAACTTGTTAAAAAAAATTAACTCGTGTGGGTACACTAAATGAAAGCGATGAAAATTATAGCTAAACATGAGCACAGCCCAACGAGCTATTGTCCCCCAGCTCTGTCCTTAAGGGGTTCAATCTTCCATTATTTTGATTATTCTTCTTTAGTATTTTGTCAAACCATACCATAATATTGCATCAAGGGTAAGCTCTAAGGTGAAACTTATATGGTACTTCCAGAAATAATACATTAAACCATGTATTTACATTCAAGAATATTATTTAAAAATTAACCATGCTGAATGTGGGTTTCACTGTATTTTTAAATTATTTTTATTAAATCCTTCTGTCTTACACTCTGAATGTTACTAGTGCTTCTGAAACAGTAGGGGTGAAATGGAGCATAATGGATATTTATTGTGAACCATTAAAAAATACCACCAGACAAGAGTGTTTATTTGATCAATATAAATAATTTCATATTGCCACAGCATGCATTATGAAGTGCTAACTCGTCCATTCTTCCAAGATAAACTACCTTGGCTTGCCATCCATATTGCACATTTGTGCTATCAGTTATGTGATTTTTTTTCCCCAGAAATCAAACTATATTTGTTTCTCATTCCATCTAGACAGGAACATTGGGTACTCCCAGTGCTTTCCCCCTTGTTGCTTGGTTCAATAATGACCTGTCCTTGTCAGTGGTAGACAAGCTGGAATGCCATTGCATCAACAGTCCTTTATCTACTTCTAGTAGAAACACTGCATCGTACTGGTGGAATGAGGAGAGTTCATATTTAAACTAATATAAACTCAAAGACTGTTTCTTTATTACAGGGAGATGTTTTATTTCAATGTGAAAATACTATTTTCTGTTTCATTATTTTGGCTCACAGGCTGGACATCTGGCAATTCTTTGCTACAACTTTGGAGTGGAGTCATATGAAGAGGTCATATATGAGCAAAGTTCTTATTGGCTGAGGTATGTACCTGGTAACCCTTTCTCCTGGATCAGTCTGTGAAGGCTGCAAACACAACTTGCTTTTAGATCGAAAAGTGACAATGCTCAGTGACGTAAATAGTTCTGTTATACAATAATTAGAAAACCCTACATAGTAATTAACCTTTATAGAGCGTTATGAAAGGTGTAATTTAACATCATACAGAGCCCTAACTCTTAGTATTCACTTCTATATTGACATAGCTGTGTGAATGATTCTTAATAATAACATTTGCACCCAGCCTGCACTGCCCCTCATATCATATTATAATTATAAAATTGTTCACAAAGGGCTGGTCGGAACTGGGTACAGGGAGACAAAAAAACTCAGCTAAGTTATGTAATGCAAGCTGCTTGCACCGCGTGCCAGACAGTGTTTTCCTTGATGGCCAAAAATCTCAATTTGAGTCTCACCCGAGTACTTTCTTCTATATGTTTGGGGAGTCTCCCACATGCCTTTTGGCAAACAGCCAAACGTGTCTGCTTATTTTTTATTTTTAAGCAATGGCTTTTTTTTCTGGCCACTCTTCTGTAAAGCCCAGCTCTGTGGAGTATACGGCTTAAAGTGGTCCTATGGACAGATGTTCCAATTTCTGCTGTGGAGCTTTGCAGTAGAGCCCTGTGTGGAATTGTTTTTTTAATCCTGCTCCAGCTGACTTTGTGACCATTACCGCCCGCTCCCCCAACATACGTGTCCAATCCCCTCACCTATGTGGTCAATCCCGCCCGTTCCCGCCACGTATGTGGTCAATCACGCCCACCACTTACCTAAACTGGGCGGAACAAGAGAGGAGACGCTGCAAGGGAGCAGCGCGAAGGCAGCCTTGCGGGACTGTGCGGGATTACTGGGACCCGCATGTACAGTGTCTGACCCCCCGCTCCCGCCCGCAACACCTGAAGGACCGCCCGTGCCCGCATCCCAATGCAGTCCTCTACTTTGCAGCTGTGGTATTTTTGTTGCCTCTCTGATTAATACCCTGCTTGCCTGGTCCGTGAGTTTTGGTGGATGACCCTCTCTTGGCAGGTTTGTTGTGGTGCCTTATTCTTTCAATTTCTGAATAATGGATTTAATGGTGATCTGTGGGATGTTCAACATTTTGGATTTTTTTTGTAACCTGATCTGTACTTTGGCCCACTACCTGTTTAAAGGTCATCCATTTTATCCATGTAATTATTTTTTTTATTGTTCTAATTATGTACATATGTTGTGTCTTGTTAATTAGTGGTTAAGGGGTTCATTTTTTTAAATATAGAAACTGTGTCAGCTGTCAGACAAAAGAAAAAGGCATGCCTGTGTAAAAGACCAAGGAAAGGAACATATTGAACAAAATATTGCATTTTAGCTCATTAAATTCACCTACACCAATATTGATAAAATGGTTACACAGGCGGTGTTCCTCCAATTGGGTTGCTAACATGTAACAACATATCTGTAATAACTTTTTATACAGTTGCTTCCTCTGTTTTGTGATTGTTTTTCGTTTCTAGCCAGAGCTATGAAATTGGAAATATTGATAAAAGATACGGCCCTGGACCAGAGATGCAGGTACATGCTGTTGAGATTAGGGGTTGGAATAAGTAGTTATAATGGATTTGTGTAACCTAGCTCAAGATTTTTAATAAAAGCTTGTGCCAGCAGGAATGGAAACAGATGAACCTCTACAGTCTGTATATGCAAAATGAATCAATTAACTGTGAGACTGAAAGATAAGGCTACCTTGCAAAATTGTAATGTTTTAAAATAGTAATAGTTAATTGTAGTTCTGGATGGTGTCAAGTATTTGGGAATGATATTTGTGCATTAATGGATACATCTTCTCGTGAGCAATAGTATTATTCACTATTATTTTTTACTACTGCTTTGGTGTGTACAGGCCAAGGTGCTGAGACTACTAGCAACAGTGTACCTGGAATGGGACTGCAGATTATACCAAGATAAGGCTCTAAATGCTGTCAGAATGGCTAATGAGGTATGGCAGGCATTTATGCTTTTTCACTTATTTTTGCATACTTATTACTTGCATAATGGAATTCAGCCATACCCCACATTAACCCCTTAAGGACCAGGCTGTTTTTTACTTTTTGTACCCTTTGGGGCCGAGGCTGTTTTAACACTTTTGCGGTGCTCATGTTTAGATGTAATTTTCTTCTCACCCATTTAGTGAACCCACACAAGTTATATATTGTTTTTTTCAGGACAAGAAGATTGTTTGATCATATCTAATTTCCTATAAAAAAAAATAATAAAATATGAAAACAAACAAAAACAAAAAAAACACACTTTCTCACTTTTATTTGAAAAATCTTTTACTCATCCAAACTAATGAACCTGCTAAAAAAGATTCTACTATTTGTCCTGAGTTTAGAAATACCCAATGTTTTTTTTGCTTTTTTCTGTAAATTATTGGGCAATAAGCACAAGTAGCGTTTTGCTGTTTCAAAACCAATTATTTTCCAAATCTGGTCATTCTGCCTCATGTGCTATTTTGGGTTTCTTTAAAGCTGGCCAATGCAATTTACCCCATCAAACCATATATTTTAAACACCCCAAGGTATTTCAAATGCTGGTATTTTAACCCTTTCTATGCATGAGCTTCTACCACCAGCCTTTGCCAAAGTTTTTTTTTATATTTTTTTTTCACACAAATTGTAGTCCAGGTATAACTTTATAGCTCCAGGTATTCTTCACTATCAAACAAAATGCGCTCAGCAACATCTCTCGAGTACAGTGATACCACCCATGCATGCGTTTGGTGTTTGGGGGCTAAAAGTGCACATTTGGGAAGTGCGCATTTTTCCACCTTTCGGTCAGTCTGTACCTGTATTCAACCTGCAAGTGGAGCCAGAGTTCTCAAAAGGGTCAGAAGACCCTATAGCAAACGTTCCCAATTTTGTTCCTTTAAAGGATGTGCTGCCATCTTGCGAGTGGCAAAATCACTCGCAGTGGCGGTTGTGACCGCTCTCCGGATCGGTCCCACATGTCCTGAGGTCAGTGTTCCGTGTCACTGAATGCCTGAAAGGCATTTCAGCAACATCATTGAAGTTTAGGAGGCAAAAGTTGATCGCCTCCTAATCTCTTTTAAAACGGGGAGGGGCCAGACATGGTGATCTTGGTGTTGCTGAATGCCTCGACATCGAGTCATTACAGCAACACCATTTAAGCGAAGAAAGTGATCATTGGTCACTTTCTATGCTTGTTTAATGAATTGACGTACCTGACCTTTTGTGTCTGACGTGCCTGGGCCGTCATTGGACGTTAAGGGGTTAATTTACACAATGAGCATGTGTGTACAATGAAAATGTACTTTAAATGAAGCACTACATTTTTTCACTTATCAATGCATGTAATCGTTGTCATATAATTTGCACTCAAGACACTCGAAAGATGAACTGGCGTGCTGGTGTCATGCTGTTTGTTATGTGTCCGTTCTCGCAAAGCAAGTGTACATAAACCCTCTGCTGCAACTATGTCCTTATTCTTATGTAGGATACAACGTTACTGTCTAAATGAGGGTGGATTCACTTGCACTTGTTGCCTTGTCAGACTTTTATAGCCACATGATGATTTTTTTTCTGATCATGGAAATGTGGGGATGAAATCTCGAGGATGACTTAAGGAAGCACAGATGCCCACCGGCTGCCAGAGAGGAGGATCCAGGTCCCCTGCAGCGCTGCGAGGAATCTGGATTTTAGTGTTATTATCCGACCTCTATTTGAAGTCGGATTATAAAACGAAGGGTATTTTTCAGAGCGTTTGCTCTGAAGAAACCCTCATCTTATATATCATAAAATCGATTCAACTAATCGATGAAATTTGTTGGCAATGATTTTCATTATCGATTATTATAGATTAGTTGTTAGAGCCCTATAACAAGGGATTTTAAAATTAAAGAAATGTATGATTTTCTCTTTATACAGTACTATCCATGCAGAAAACTGTACTGTGAACCATAGCAATTCTCTGTTTTTCCCCCCCCACACCTGCTTTTCTTTTCTGACAACCCTTGCATTCGAATGACTAGGAAAGTGTACATCCCGCTGGCCTTTTTTTGAAGGTGAAAATTCTTTTGAGATGTGCCGTACCTGATGATGTCATCGATATGGGTGAGATGCTTTGGATTAGGGTAAAATTACGATGATCTGTATTTATGCCAAATCAGCATACTATTTTATTTGTTATTCTTTAAACCCTTTCAGCCGTCACAGAGATGCTGCATCATAAACTATCGCTGGAGATTTATCTGAGCACAGCAAAACTACTACTAGAACATAGAAGGCAAGGAATTTCAGAAATGTTCTTCAGTTTGTACATGTTTGTTGTATGTTCTAGGTTATTCTCTCATGCATGTTGTTTTTGTCTCATAATATATGTTATAATCACCTTGCTTAGTGTGGTGTCAGAAACAAACTTTCAATTTGCATGCTTATCTCTAAAAAAAATTACTGGTGTAACGATAAGACATACGAGTACACTAATTAATTTTTTATGCCTCCTTTCCTGTTTATTCTTAACATTCTCTGGGGTGGTAGCATTAGTAAATCCTGCTTGTGTAGTATACAACTCAATTAGGTTTTCTGAAGCGATTGAGATTGGAAGCTGTTTGTTTTTGATGCATTACATATATGCTTAACGATATTATGTGGTTCAAAGTGTTCACTAAGCCATTGAGTTTTCACATATTGATAGTATATAATATGATATTATGTTATGCCTTTTCAGGGACTGTGTGGGATTTGAATTCCTCAAGATGGTCTGTGGGCAGTTTGAAGACTCCCCTGATTTTGGAAAAGCCCTGATTCTACAAATTGAACTTTTGCTGCAACGAGGGAAGGTACTTTTAGCACAGCAGAAGATTGAAGATCTAATAACAGGTATATTTCAACAGAATAACAAGGGATGGGAAATAAATGGACATGTAGATAGAAATAAGAGAACATTCCTGCCTGGATGCTGGCAGGATGGATGTCATAGGTGGTATATGAACCACCTTTGGTCATAGGTGGTATATGAAAAAATATTTGTCATAGGTGGTATATGAAAAAAATAAGCTTTCTTGCAGTAACATAATAACCAGTTCTTAACCTTAGGTGGTGTTTACCTATTGTGTAAGCCACCCCTTGAAAATAATAATAATTATTATTATTACTGAATGGATCTCATGCACTTTGACTGTATATAGTCTTTTGGTCATCATACACCAATGAATCATTGTATTATTTCTTCCGAATTCCTCCATTTGCCATATTGCCATGTATTTTCTTAATAGAAAGGGTGAGAGGTAGTGTGGGGTTTTATCAGTGACAGGGGGTTCTAGCAGCTGAGATGGTATGGCTTCTCTTGAAAAAGTGGTTTTTGAAATGCTTCTTGAATGTTGGAAGGGTGAAAGCTTAAGGTTAGGCTGAAGTAGGTTCCAGAGATATGGGGCAGCACGAGTGAAATCTTATAGACGGGAAAAGAAAGAGGTGATAAGTGAGGAGGAGTGCCTTAGCTAATGGGAAGAACGTAAAGATTGAATGTGTATGTGTATATATGTATGATTTATGACACCCAGGACACATCCAGTTTGCAATGTTTATTCAGTGAAAATGAACAGCAGTCAAAACAAACTTGCTTGAGGACTTGGTAGAAAGCAACATCTTTCTCCAATTGGGTGGCTTTCCCTCTTGCCAATAATTCAGACAACTTTTAGAGAAAGCCACTCCTCAGTCCATCAGCTATCCTTGATTAACAATGAATTATCTCTGCTGCATCAGGATGACCCCTTCTTTTTACACACTGCCGGCTAATTGATCAGGCACAGATGAGCTCCAATTTGTCTACACCTGTAGTCCTTCTGTCTAGAATACATGCTCTGGTCTGTATTTTAAATAGTAATTAGTGCTGTTGGAGCACTGGCCCACCCTGCTCCCCATTTGCTACACTCCAGTGACTTTTACCATTGTTTCCAAATTACCAGCAAATAATGTTCTTTCCCTGGGACAAATGTTCTCCCAGTCTTCCATTGTCCAATTTTGGTGAGCCTGTGCGAATTGTAGCCCCAGTTTCCTGTTCTTAGCTGACAGGAGTGGCACCCGGTGTGGTCTTCTGCTGCTGTAGCCCCTCTGCTTCAAGGTTCAAAGTGTTGTGCGTTCAGAGAGGGTATTCTGCATACCTTGGTTGTAACGAGTGGTGATTTGAGTTACTGTTGCCTTTCTGTCATCTCAAATCAGTCGGCCCATTCTCCTCTGACATCAACAAGGCATTTTCATCCACACAACTGCTGCTCACTGGATATTTTTTATTATGGTGGTTGTGCATGATCCCAGTAGATCAGCAGTTTCTGAAATACTCAGACCAGCCGTCTGGCTACAACAACCATGCCACGTTCAAAGTCACTTAAATCCCCTTTCTTCCACATTCTGATGCTCGGTTTGAACTCCAGCAAGTTGTCTTGACCACGTCTACATGCCTAAATACATTGAGTTGCTGCCATGTGATTGGCTGATTAGCTATTTGTGTTAACAAGCAAATGAACAGGTGTATCTAATAAAGTGGCCATTCAGTGTATGTCCTAAAAGAAAATGACTGCCCATAATGAAACTTTTAGGCATGTTCTGTTTCAAAAGCTAACCCAACGTTTGTTTTTTTATCTCAGGTCATTACACTGGAAAGAAGCTATCCCAAGAGACTCTGAACATGTTCCACCACATTCTTTGGGACAATGCAGCCAAAAGCTTTGAGGTCCAGTATGAGTTTTAAAGAAAGAAATGGTATTGCTAGGGTTCTCTAATGTTTTCATGGACATCCAATAGACAGCAGTACTTATTAAGTATGTTAGTCCTGTGGAGATATGCAGTCATATTTTTATATTATATTATATGTGTAATATTAAGTCTTTGCTTTGACATTGGGTATGACTGCTGTTATCCACAGACTAATAACTACGCAGAAGCTCTCCAGTGGTACAACTATTCATTAAGCGTTCATGTTGCTGACCATCCAGAGCCGAACCTTGCCAAACTCCAGAGAAACCGGGCCACCTGCCTCCTTCGTCTTAATGATCTGCACAAGGTCACCCAAACAGAATGTTGTTATTTGCACCTTTTAAAGTCTGTGACTCTACTGTAGAAAAACAAAAAAACATTTAGAGATATTTAAGTGCTTTAGAAGGTGGGGAACAAGATGTATAACCGATTTGTAGAAAGTAGCACTTGGCTTTTTTTTTGGGGGGGGGGTTGAGGATTTCACTGGTTTTGCACAGTGAGGTTGTTGCCTGCCATGGGCTATAGTACTTTGAAGCACATGCCTTAATGTCTTTAGATTTGGTGCTTTGGGACTAGATTTTTTAGTGCTACATTACCTCATCATTATGATTGGCCCCAGCAAAGACTGGATGTTGTATTGTTTATAGTATACGGCTGTTTTACAGGCCAGGGAGGCAATAAAAGAAGCAGAGTGCTCCGATCCAGGGAACATCTTCACTCACTTCAGCTTATATAAACTAGCTCTGCTCGAAAATAATGTCTTGGAAGGTAGGCGCTCTTGTAAATGTATACCCACTTTATGCCACTATGAATTGATTTAGTGCTCCTCTTTACTTAATAAAGCTTTGACATGTTGTGCAGGGCTGGTCCACAGTAAGACTTGGAACATGAGCAACCAGTCATGCTGGGGGAACTTAGATGGTTATGTGGGGTCCAGAGATGCAGAAAATGCTAAGGAGAAGCAGCACATATGAAGCAGAGAGTTATATTGGTTTAACAAACATGCATCAAGATGCTCACTGTTTTTTTAGTGATTTAGTGGTAGCTTCAACCATTTTGCCCATGCTTTTCCCAATTTCTACCAAGGTCCTCCTGCAAAGCCTTATATCTTATTACATTTGTCCTTCCTTGCATACCTTTGATGTGTTCTCTAACAAACCACTATTCTCATTATTTTTGTTAAATCAAGACATGCAGTATTTGTATTCACATGTTTTGTGCACTTATATATTACATCATAAATTACAAATCATATTTTGTGTATTCAGTGGTAAAAATATAAAAAACACATTGTGGGTTACATAACTTATCATTATAATTACTACTGCAGCAATGAATGCTTTGTCTGCCATGGGGAGTATTGCAACCCAGTCGAAATCAAAAGGTTTTCTCGAGGAGCAGAGCTGCTCAGACACCGACCTGCTAAGCCTGGCAGCACAGATAGCCTTGGAGGTAAGAGAATCTCAGCATGCCAACATTATACTGTCATGTACGTACAGGCAGCACCAGCCTTGGCCTGTTTCATGTGTCTTTGTCTTGGGATTTATGCAATTGAATCCAAAGGATGGTGTTGAAATGTACTTCATGTAACTGATTTTATTTTTGAACAATAAATCTTATCTGCACAGGAATTTATTCAATATACCACTTCACACTTCTGGTTTTCTACCGGGAATCTGTTCAATCACTATAGAAACATGCATCTGCTGTGCACACCTTACTTTTTATGGGAGGCTGGACAGATAGTTTGGAAGAGGCTCACCCAAATTTGGGTGCAAAGTTAAACCATCTAGTACTAGGACAAATGTACAAATGTTATGTAGCTTAGTTTCATCATCTTTTAGCAATGAAGTCAGCAGCGTGCTCATTTAGTATTCACCACTACATAGGAGTTCTCCAGCAGTCACACTGATAGAAAATAGGATATTTTTTTCCTCTCTGATCCGATTTAAATTGTTATAGCTATGTTTGCGTGGGACCTGTTGTGTCTTCTTTTTGGATACAGATACGTGTGAAAACCAATATCATATTAAATGTGTTCTCCAGTAATGTTTTCATTGCTGTCTTGTGCTGCCATCATGTGTCCATAGCTGGTTTTGGACTGTTTATGCAAGTATGTTGTAAAACCTTAACAACTTGTAGAACATAATACACCCATGTAAAAAAAATCTTCACATGTTAACATGCGTTTCTTGAATGAATATCTGCTTTCCTAAGGAGACAGGCTCCTTAAGTTATGCTTTTTTTCTGTGTGTTTTGTAGCCAGATCTAAAAAGGTATTATTCTGAGAGAATATGTTCATGAGATTTGTACTTAATGTGTCCTTAATATGGACAAAGATGTATGAAAGTAGCTTAACTGAGAACAGACAGTATCCTAATACCCTGCCATATGGTGTGTGTTACCTCCTCCGTGGTCCCGTCTCTTCCGCGAGCAGGGATGCCGAGATGCAGCCCACGCATTCAGCCCGCTGCTCTCGACGGGGTGCGTCTCGACGTCATGAGAGCCGTTTGCGCATGCTAACTCTCATGATATTTATCTTTCCTTGCCATTCCAGGTGGCACAGGAGAAGAAGGCTCCGCCTACCAGATAGGGCAGGAAATACTATAAAAAAAGGAGACCTCCCCCTTCCTCCCCTGTGTTGTTTCCTGCCCTACTCAGGTAGCGGTTAGGCTGAAGCTTACCTCTACTTCCCTTTTTTATTTTCTCGGAGCCCCGGGGGGGGCGTCCTTTGTTGATACCCGGCAGAGGTCCCGTGTGGATCCAGGGTTCGTGGTGCAGCCTCGGAGACTGCAACTCCGCGTTCATCGCGGCAACGCACACGAGGCTCATCCCTCGTTCGGCTCTGCCCACAGCCCAGGGGGCTCACTGGGATGTGTGTCCTCGGGCTTCGGTTCACTCTGTCCCGGGGATTCCTCAGAGTGTGGCACGGCAGGAGGAGATCTCTAACCGGCTGTGCCGGTTTCTCGGCACACGTTCATATGTCCAATCGGCTTCACTTCCAGTGCAGCGACCCGGGGTCACAAGAGGTCAATTGGCTGTGAATTTCCGGATGTGAGGTTTCCGGTCCTGGGCACCTAAATGCCTCTGTATAAAACGCCAGAACGGGTAAGATCTTTCCTTGCTCTTCGTTTCTGTGCTGTAGTATTGTATCTACTTCTCTGCTATTGTGCCTGCCTGTGCCTGAGGATTGTTTACTGCTATTTCAAGTAGGTGTTGCCCTCTTGGCTTGGAAGAAGTTTTACGTTGCCTATGCCATTGTTTTCTGCGGTTACAGCTTGTGTTTTTTCTCCTCAGTCATGTCAGATAAAAATCAGGATATCGCTCCTGAAGCCTCCCCACATAGGAAATCTGTGGGAAAGACGAAACACAAATCCTGCAAAAAGACCCTGCATGACCCTTCGGCCAAAACGTGCAACTCCTGCTCTCGGCCTAAAGAAGTTTCCACGACGGAATTTACCTCCTGGTTAAAGGGGGAACTTCAGTTTACCTTTGACTGTTTTCGAGCCATGGCAAGCGCCTCTCAGGCACCTGTACCCCAGCAACAACCTTACCAGCAGGGTCCACCAAATTATCTCCCAGATAACCCGGAAGATTATTCGGCTCCTTTTTCTGAATATGACTACCAGTCGAATGACTCACAGTCCTCTGATGAGGACGGGGAGATTAAAGAAGAAACCTTTTTCTTTCCAGTCGAAGAAACAGGGAAACTCATCTCTGCAGTCAGATCTACTTTGAATCTACAGGATGACATACCAGTTGCAAAACCAGATCCTTTTCAGGGTCACTCTAGGAAACCGCAGACCTTTCCAGTCCACGATTTACTTTCTGCCATTATCACGGAGCAGTGGAAATTTGACTGTTTTCGAGCCATGGCAAGCGCCTCTCAGGCACCTGTACCCCAGCAACAACCTTACCAGCAGGGTCCACCAAATTATCTCCCAGATAACCCGGAAGATTATTCGGCTCCTTTTTCTGAATATGACTACCAGTCGAATGACTCACAGTCCTCTGATGAGGACGGGGAGATTAAAGAAGAAACCTTTTTCTTTCCAGTCGAAGAAACAGGGAAACTCATCTCTGCAGTCAGATCTACTTTGAATCTACAGGATGACATACCAGTTGCAAAACCAGATCCTTTTCAGGGTCACTCTAGGAAACCGCAGACCTTTCCAGTCCACGATTTACTTTCTGCCATTATCACGGAGCAGTGGAAATATCCTGACAGGAGATTCTTCACATCCTCCAGAACCAAGAAGCTTTTTCCTTTCAATAATAAGAATTCTGAGGCCTGGGAAGTCCCGAAAGTCGACACCGCAGTAGCCAAGGCCACGAAGACCCCATGGACTGGAGGGCTGAGAACGCCGCCAAAAGGTCTTTTGAAGCAGCAGCGGTGAATTTTCGTCCAGCTATTGCTATGGCGTCAACTTCTAGAGCCATTAAAATCTGTCTCCAACAGGTGGTGGAAGACCTTGCAGCTATTCCAGGGACTGTCCGACACCTGCTTAGCAGTTGATTTCATTTCCGATGCCTCCATTGAATCAGTCCGTACGTCTGCTAAAGCCACTGCGCTTTCAGCGGTTTCTAGGCGAGCTCTCTGGCTTAAGTCGTGGTCTGCAGATAATGCCTCTAAACACAAGCTGTGCAGCATTCCGTTCCAGGGGAGCCACCTCTTCGGCAGCGATCTCGACACGATCCTAGAATCCACCACGGGGGACAAGCACTGGTTACCTCAGAGGAAAGGACCACCTCGTTTCAGGTCGAATTATTACAAAGCTCCAAGAGACAGAGAGTCCTACAGGCCCTCAACCTCCAATCAAGACTACCAGTCCTTTCGGGGTAAACCCTACGCAAGAGGAAGATTCCAGAGAGGAAGAGGAAGAGGCAGGGACGGTAAAGCAGGAAGGTTCTGACGCCAGCAGGCTTCAGGTAGGGGGCAGGTTGACTGGTTTCATTCATGCCTGGGAAGAGATCACCTCAGACCCCTGGGTCCTTCGCATCATCGAACAAGGCTATGCTGTGGAGCTTACTCGCCTACCTCCCCGGAAATTCCTGCTGTCCATGCCCCCTGCAGATCCTTGGAAAAGATCGGGTTTCTTCTCCACGCTCAACAACTTAATTCACGAAAGGGTTCTGGTCCCGGTTCCTCATCAGGAGATAGGAGAGGGAAACTACTCCCACGTCTTTGTCGTGCCAAAGCCATCCGGGAAATTCAGGCTAATAATCAACCTACAGGTGGTGAAGACCTGTATAAGATACAACAGGTTCCGGGTGGAATCCCCGAAGTCCGCCACAGAGATCATTTCTTTGGGGGACTTCATGGTCACCATAGACCTGCGGGATGCCTATATACATGTTCCCATCGGAAGAGACCACCAAAGATTCCTCCGTCTGGCCGTTCCATTACCTCAAGGTATTCGACATTTTCAGTTTCGGGCTCTTCCTTTTGGAATTGCTTCAGCACCTCGGATCTTCGCGAAGCTCATGTCGGTGGTCGTGGCCTTTCTGAGGCAAAAAGGCATAAAGG
This sequence comes from Spea hammondii, assembly GCA_029215755.1. NCBI lineage: Eukaryota > Metazoa > Chordata > Amphibia > Anura > Pelobatidae > Spea > Spea hammondii. Next base: position 36,225,106 of record JARDYJ010000008.1, read on the forward strand.
TGGTCCAATATCTGGACGATTGGCTACTCGTAGCGGCCTAAGCAACTCTGCTCCAGTCCCATCTGGAGTTTTCTCTCCACGATCTAGGATGGCTAGTAAACAGACTTAAGTCACAGTTGCTTCCAAACAGACGTCGTACCTTTCTGGGAATGATCCTCGATTCACACGTACAGAAGACGTTTCTCCCTCGGGACAAGATCCTAAGATTGAGGGAATTCACACATGCGGTCCTAACAAACAAGTCAGTGTCCATCAGAGCCATCATGTCTTTGCTCGGTCTAATGACCTCCTCCATCTCAGCGGTTCCCTGGGCACTTGCTCATGCAAGACCTCTTCAACAGTTCCTGCTGGATCACTGGGATCGCTCCAGGATGTCCTTTCGCAAGAAGGTCCGACTTTCTCCCTTCGTTCGGGAGTCACTCCGATGGTGGCTGACAGCCAAGAATCTTTCACAGGGGCTCTCTTGGCAGACGAGAGACTGGGTGGTAATTTCCACCGACGCCAGTTTGAGAGGCTGGGGTGCTGTATATTACCCAGGGAACTTGGTCTCCTCAGGAATCCGACCCGCACATCAATTTTCTAGAACTGTTAGCGGTCTGGAGGGCTCTAAGGTTCTGGTCTACAATCCTGCGACACAAGTCCATCAGGATTCTTTCAGACAACGTCACTGTTGTGGCCTATCTTTCCAAACAAGGTGGCACCAGAAGCAGGCGCCTGCAGACCCTGACCACTCAGATCTGCCGATGGGCAGAGTGTAGTCACTGCACTCTCTCCGCGGTTCATCTCAAGGGTTCACTGAATCAGGAGGCGGATTACCTCAGCAGGAACTCAGTTCTTCCGGGAGAATGGTCCTTAAACAAAAGGGTCTTCGCCTTCATCACAAAAAAATGGGGTAATCCTCAGATAGACCTGATGGCCACGCACCTAAACAAACAGGTAAAGGAGTTTTTTTTCTCTCTCTCCAGTCGGCCGTCCCTGAGCCCTGGAAGCACTCTCGCAGACCTGGGACTTCGATCTCGCGTATGTTTTTCCTCCGCTTCCCCTTATCTCCAGAGTGCTCCGGAAGATTCGGTAAAACCCTCAAAGTGTCATCCTGGTTGTTCCATTCTGGCCTCGAAGAATCTGGTTTTCGGACCTTACCAACCTGGCCGTAGACGAGCCCATGCTTCTTCCTCAGGTGAAGGATATTCTCGTTCAAGGCCCTGTTCTCCACCCAGATCCCTCCCGGCTCAACCTCTCAGCATGGCTTCTGAAAGGGACATCCTGACCTCAAGGGGATTAACTTAATCAGTAGTGGAAACGATTCTCTCCAGCCGCAAGAAAACTACGGCTGCTAAATACCAGAAGGTTTGGGAAACGTTCATCACCTGGTGCAATGGGCACGAAGTATCCTCTCCATCCATCCGTGAGGTGCTGCGCTTTTTACAAGACGGCTTTGATAAGGGGTTACAACCTGCTACTATCAAGGTCCAGATCTCAGCTCTCAGCAACTTATTGGACTCCAATCTGGCTTCCCATCCCTGGATCTGCAGATTTTCTAAGGGGATGTGCAGACTTCGCCCTAGGCTCCGTCCGTCGGTTCCACCTTTGGACCTTAACCTTGTGTTGCACCAACTCACCACGTCTCCTTTTGAGCCTCTGGAGGATACCTCTCTTAAGCTGCTCACCTACAAGGTTGTCCTTCTAGTAGCCCTCACTTCCGCTAGGAGGGTGAGTGAGCTCCAGGCGCTCTCCAGAGTGGAGCCTTTTCTCAGGATTCTGCCGGACTGCATTATCCTCAGTTTACCACCAGAGTTTCTCCCTAAAGTAGTCTCACCTTTCCATTCGGATCAGGAGATCGTCTTACCTACTTTGTGTCCGGATCCCAAGAATCCCATGGAGCTGGAACTCCACTCGCTAGACCTGCGGAGGTGTATCCTGTCTTATCTCTCGCGTACGTCTGCCTGGAAGAAATCCAACGCTCTCTTCCTGTCCTTTGCGGGGACAGGCAAGGGCAGAGCAGTATCCAGGGCTTCCATAAGCCACTGGCTTAAGGACGCAATCACCTTATGTTACATCTCCGCAGGAAGAGTACCTCCCTCCGGCCTGAAGGCACACTCGACCAGATCCGTCTCGACTTCCTGGGCTGAACTCTCCGGGGTGAATCCGTCTCTCATTTTCAAGGCAGCGACCTGGAGGTCGATTCATACGTTCGTAAGGCACTACAGGCTGAATCTTCATCTCTCTGACAAGTCTCAATTTGGTCGTCGTGTCCTGCAGACTGGAATCCTTCCCTCCCTATCTCGCTAATTCTTCTCCTGTGCCACCTGGAATGGCAAGGAAAGTGAGAATTCTTGCCTGGGAATTCCTTTTCCTTGTCCATTTCCAAGGTGGCACACTTTTACTCTTTCTTTTTAACCACACTGGGGAGGAAGGGGGAGGTCTCCTTTTTTTTTTTTTATAGTATTTCCTGCCCTACCTGGTAGGCGGAGCCTTCTTCTCCTGTGCCACCTTGGAAATGGACAAGGAATTCCCAGGCAAGAATTCTCACTTTTTTCCTCCTCCCCTAATTAGGTGGGTAGGAGGATCCAGTTTGGTGGAGGGATATTTAAACCCTCATTTTACACTACACCTTTGCCTGTGATAGTTCCTAATAGCCTACACTAGCGTTTGACCTGCTTTATCTATTTTGCCTGACCCCTGGAATTTATTATTTTAGTTCCTGAATTATCTAAAACCATCTATGTTGCTTAATCTGTTGTTCTCTGCTCACGTCTCCGTTTCGCTGGTTACTAAACGTCCCAACAGTGTGTCACAACTCCCAACAGTGTGTCACTGCTCGTGGGAGTCTTAAATTTTACCATTTAGACTCCCCTACATCTAAATCTACATCCGCATATCAGTCTAATCCTGCACACAAGGGCAGTCTGGAACCAGAACATGAGGCAAATTTCATATGAGGGAACCAACAACTCCAGACAAGCTTTTTAGCCTTCTTGTGCCTCAGCAGTGTGGTGTGGTTGGTATCCCCTCCTAGGCACAAGTGAGCATAAAGATTAGTGAAGTTCCTTATTTGCAACTTGAAGTGTATGTATTACACAGATTTGTATTTTAGAAGGTGGTATCTGAATTGTACCATCAAGTATTTTGAATTTTCTCTTGCACAACACATTTTTCTTTCTGTTTTAGAAAAAGCTGTGGGATGTGGCTATAAAAGCTTTAGAATACCTGGTTGACAAATCTCTTGACACCGAGCAGGTTTTCATTTCCCTCAGGTAAGGATGCTATCTAAGATACACATATGGCTCATTATGTAAAAAAACTATACTAGTGATAACATAAAACAGTCAGTGATATGCGTTTTTTTAATGTTACCTTAGTCATTGCTACAGTTTTTAAACCTCAAAAGACACGGTAAAAGCTGCCCTTTTCTCTGTAGGTGTTTGGTGCGTCTTGTACTCTCAAGTGAAGCATCCATTTCTGAAGAGAGGTGAGACCAAGACTATGCATGAGTATGGGAATATGTTTACTCCCAGATGTGGTAAAATTTACTATGATCATACAAAATTAAACTTGATAATTGTTGGAATCCTTTAGGGGAAACCAATTGCCATTTTTCAGTTGTTACCAATATATTGGTACCTAATGGGTATCGTTACTAAACAGGGAGTTGGCAGAAGAGTTGCAGCTTCATCTCACTGATTTCACATTATGAAGGTCCTATCCCATTGAGCTTCACCTCCATGAATGGCTTGGATGGAATCAAATAAGGACACAGCTGTTTTTTATTTTTATTTTTGTACTCTTCATGACAATGACTTAACATTCTGCGGTGCCATAATTTTCTTCTTTCTCTCATTTAGTGGACCCACACAAGTTTTATTTTTTATATATATATATATATATATATATATATATACAAAAGCTAATGACGAAACCTGCCAAATAGATTCCAATATCTCTCCTTAGTTTAGAAATACTCAACGTTTTCATGTTATTTTGCAAGTTGTAGGGCAATAAGTACAAGTAGCATATTGTTATTTCAAATTTTTTTTTCCAAATCTGGTCATGCTGCCCCATGTCCTGTTTAGGACATCTTTGAAGCCAAAGTCAGTTCAACTTGCCCCCCATCAAACCATATATATTTAATAACTTGACACCCCAGGGTACTTGCTAGTATGCTAAAATGCATACTTGCTAAATGCTAGTATTTTAACCCTTTCCATGCATTAATCCTACTACCAGTCTTTGTCAAACTTTGTGATAGTAATTTGTTTTTTTTCCACACACATTTTACTTCGTGTATTAATTTACAGATCCTAGTATAGTTCAATGTCAAACAACACCCCAGAATATGTGTTGAAAAGTCTGCCCCATGCCCTATTTGGGACATCCTTTAAGCTGGCCAATTCAATTTACCCCATCAAATGATAAATGTTTGAAAACTAGACACCCTAGGGTATTTCAAAAGCTGTTATTTTAACTCTTTGCATGCACACATTTTACGACCAGCCTTTGTCAAAGTTTGCATTAGTATTTTTGTGTGGTTTTTTCTCACACGTTTTACTTCAGGTTTGATTTTACAGCACCTGGTATATGTCACTGACAAACACCCCAAAATGTGTTCAGCATCATCTCACAAGTACAGTGATACCCCCATGCATAGGGTTGTTGGAATGTTTGGCCACATTTTGGAGTTGTGAATTTCAACGTCGGTCTTTGCCCATGTCCTATTTGGGCCATCTTTGAACCCAGCCAATTCGGCTTATTAAATCATACATTTTTTTCAACTAGACACCATGTAGACATTTAAAAATGCTAGTCTTGTAATTCTTTCCATGCACTTTCCATGCACTTTCCATCAGTTGTGAATTATTTTTACATTAGTTAACTTTTTTTATTTTTTGTTCTTATTTATTTTACTAATAACATTGTGATTAGAACGCTGGGCTCCATTGACTTGCATGGCAAAATGCAACCTGTGTTCAACCTGCAGGGGGAGCCCAGAGTTCCCAGGAGGCTGCCATCTTGCAAGAGGCAAAGTCTCTCGCTGTGGCGCTTGTGACTGCTCTTCACGTTGACGCTCTGTGAAGCGATCAGAGCCCCTGGTTTAGATTTCGGTGTTTATGAACACTGTTTGGGAGAAGAAAGCAATCATGGATCGTTTTCTACACAAGTTTAAAGTCATGTTTTGCCAAGCATGTCAGTTTTCCACAAGATGTTTTTCTGTGATGTGCCTGACACGCCAATCGTCAAGGAGTTAAATCAGTTAGACTCTCACTGATTGATCTATCAGGGTCAGCTCAGCCTTTCTTGCAGAGAAATTTGCCAGGGATGGCCCTATATAGTGCATATTTAATTCATTAAAACATTACCTCTCCTGCCAACTCCTTTAAAATGTTACGTTACTCTGCCACTTATATGAAACTGGATCATATATCTATATCCAGTGTGTCTTGGTGACATTCATTCTTGTGCCAACAACAGAAAAAGCTCAGTAGATTGTTAGTCTCCTTAGGGCTTTTGGGAAGATGCAGCATTTCGTACACCGTTAACAAGGGGAAATTCTGTGTACAAACTATCAGCTGAAAACCAGCAGCCACATAAAATAAAGAGACTAAGACAACAAAAGTCTATGCAAAGTGACTCTTCAGGAGAGTTTTGTGAGTATCTTATATACACCCATATATTGTATAAATACGTGTGTGTATTTACAATTTTCACTTTTGAAGGCGCAAAGTATATAATCAGACAGCTCGTAGTTTCTGCTTAATCTGACTGTGATGTGTCATTTTAATGAAATTATTACTATTCGTAATGCTGTAATTTGGGTCAACATTTACCTGAATATTTTGTTTCCTTAGGACCGGTGACACAGAACGACTGCTTTCATATTTAAAAAGTGGTAATATCTCTCAAGCTCTGTTTTTTCTTATTCATCATAAACATGCCCCGTGTGATTTGAGAAGTGTAGCGCTCTGTGAGAGAACTCCACTTATGGCTGTGTGGCTATACAGAAATCTCAACCGTTACTACTTGTGATTGAAAACGACTAGTTTTTACTAGTAATAATATGAATGCCTTCTAAAAGTCCTGCTGACACATAGGCCATAGGGGTTTAAATCATTAAAAGGTGAGTTGTACATGACATGGAGAGATAAAAAATGTCCTCTTACCACACTAACTATGCATTATGAAGGACTTCATGAGGCATAGTTACTGAGATCACACCCTGCACTTACTATTTTTGAATATATGCCAAAGTGTATTTTCCCACAACCTTCCACTGGTTAGTACAAAATATCTACAGTAAACGGCTCTGATGCCAGGCAGTCAGTAGTAGCAGTAGTAGGGATTCCTCATTGACTCTTATGTGTGTAGTATTTGTGATCGCTTTGTCATGGTTCCTCATGTTCCATTTTCTCAAAATTTCAGGTTGCTATGTAGCAGATCAACTCAGAGGTGTTTATTCACTAAAACGTGGATTGCATGCCCTAATTAAAGAATTCCAGAATTGTGTGTTGTTTTTTTTATAAATTGCATAAACTCTGTGCTGCAGTCAAGTTGATGCCAGTGTAGTATAATTTAATTCAAGTGGAAATGCAGAATGTTGTTACTACCTGTATAAGTTTGCAGCTACAAACTTGTTTATACTGCCAACTTGTATACTCTTGCATGATAGTGAATAGACCAAGGAGTGATTATTGAACTAGTATGGATTTATTTAAGTAAACCAGACCATGTACACAGTTATTTGTTGTCCCACATATTCAGATAATTATTGGCAACCATTATTGTAACGCCTGAATTCTGGTTTCTGTTTTGGCTTTGATTTGGTCTCTTGTAATATTTTGTTCTATCATTACTTTGGCACAAACATTTGTATTTTAATAATACAAAGGAAGAATTCAGTGCATGCCCAAGGTATACCATTCAAAAAACACCTAAAGCATAAATATTGGGGATTATGTCATACCATATTGGCATATATTGCTTAGCCCGCCACTTCATCAAAGCACCCCAAGTTTGGATCAAATCTTTCATGGCTATATTGCTTACCAAGGAGCTACATCAATGGGACTGCCCTGCATTTTAACCCAAACGAGACTCTCAGGCAATTTAAAGCCTTCTCTGGACACCAATAGCTCTTCATTCCTAGGGCTTTTTGGTACCTTACATCCAAGAGCTTTTTTTTTTATTTTATAATGTCTAGGTTTAATTAAGATTCCCCTTTTACGTGCTTGATGTACCCACGGAGATACAAATAGGGCTTTCATTTAAAACCATAGAAATATGCAAAAAATAATAATTGTGAGTGCTAGTATGTAAAAAAAAAATTAAAAAAAAAATGGGTAAATAGGGAAATAGATTTTATTTTACAGTTTTGGTGCCAATGTAGAACAATGAGCAATTTTTTTTATTGATTTTCACAAATAAGAATTTATGTTTGATCCAGGTCTGCTTAACTCTGACAGCAATTGGGCCATTTGGCAGCCATGTTTTCCACTTGTGAGGCTTCCAGTAAAACCGTATTGCTGTGATTAGTCATCTGTGTGGCAGTGCTGCAGATCTGAGATCTGAACTTGCCTTGTAATTAGGGCTGCAACAACTAATCGATAAAATCGATAATAATCGATAATGAAAATCGTTGCCAACGAATTTCATTATCGATTAGTTGAATCGATTTTTATCGATTATTAAATGAGGGTTTTATCAGAGCAAACGCTCTGAAAAATACCCCTCATTATATAAACCGTTTCAGTGACTCACAGCAGCAGCTCCTACTTACCAGCCCCTCCCTGTAATCACTGTGACAACTGGCCCCGCCCCTTCCTTCTCCCAGAAGGCCAGAACCACATGGCTGTGACACTCATCTAACTGTAAGTATAACATTAATATTTGGGCTGCTGAAAGTTAGGGGAGGTGGGAGTTAATTTAGGGGCAGTTATGGTTAATGGGGTGTTTAGGGTTAATTTAGGGGCTGCTATGGTTAATGGTGTGTTTAGGGTTAATTTAGGAGCAGCTGTGGTTAATGGGGTGTTTGGGCTTAATTTGAGGCAGTTTTGGTTAATGGTATGTTTAGGGTTAATTTAGGGGCTGTTGTGGTTGATGGGGTCTTTAGGGTTAATTTAGGGGATGTTGTGGTTGATAGGGTCTTTAGGGTTAATTTAGGGGCAGTTATGGTTAATGGGGTGTTTAGGGTTAATTTAATGATGAGGACTGAGGGTTAATTTTATTAATTTATTAAAGTTAACTTAAGGTGCAGTTAGAGATAAAGGGGGGCAAACTAAGGGCAATCTAAATCCTGGGGGCAGTGAAGATTAACCCTGTACTTATTTATAAAAGTATGGTCTGTGACTCTATGAGGGGACTATGAGATATCTGGGGGGTATAAGGCATATCTGGGGAGGACGGAGTGACATATCTGGGGGTGTAAGGCATATAGGGTATATAAGGCATATGTGGGGAGGGCAGTGTGGCATGTCTGGGGAGGATGGAGTGGTGAATCAGGGTGTATAAGGCAGATCTGGGGCCACAGTGGCATATCTGGGGGTAGAGTGGAGTGCCATATGTGGGGAGGGCAGTGTGGCATGTCTGGGGAGGATGGAGTGGTATATCGGGGTATAAGGTGTATCAGGCACAGTGGCATATGTGGGAGGCAGCGTGGAGTGGCATATGTGGGAGGCAGCGTGGAGTGGCATATGTGGGAGGCAGCGTGGAGTGGCATATGTGGGAGGCAGAGTGGAGTGGCATATGTGGGAGGCAGCGTGGAGTGACATATGTGGGAGGCAGCGTGGAGTGGCATATGTGGGAGGCAGCGTGGAGTGACATATGTGGGAGGCAGCGTGGAGTGGCATATGTGGGAGGCAGCGTGGAGTGGCATATGTGGGAGGCAGCGTGGAGTGGCATATGTGGGAGGCAGCGTGGAACGGCATATGTGGGAGGCAGCGTGGAGCGGCATATGTGGGAGGCAGCGTGGAGCGGCATATGTGGGAGGCAGAGTGGAGTGGTATATGTGGGGGGCAGCGTGGCAAGCCTGGGCTCAAACGTGCATAAATTGTGGGGGGCTGGTTGCGAAATAAAGGCAAGAAATGCATTTTATCAAATTTTTTTTTATTATGCTGTTTGTATTTAATATAATTTGTTTATTACATTATTTTAAATAAATGAAAAATTGACATTCATTTTTTTTATCCGATTAAAAAATAATCGGCCAACTAATCGATTATGAAAATAATCGTTAGTTGCAGCCCTACTTATAATAGATCAAATATTGTATTACCCTATCTGTGGTGAACAGTGAACTTCCTGTCTAGGTCTTATTAAAACCAAAACCATTTAATGAATAACGCTGCTTCACATCTTACTGTAGTTTCATAAAGGTGACGTGCTGTTAGTGTACTCCGAATAATTCATGCCTGTTCTAGTCACTGGCAAATTCATGCATTTTTCTCATTGGGTGCATTTGTCTTTTCAAAGCTTACGAGAAGCTGTCAGAGTCCCAGATTGAGGGTATTATTAGCCATGACAAGCGTTCAATTGAAGCACACTGGTTCAGAAAAACAGGTGAGAATCTAGTATCGCAGTATGCTTTACTGTGTTATACTTCTTCAGCTTTTTCCCTACTAGTGTCATTAAAGGAACATTTTAGTCTGTGATGTTGTGTTTTTGTGCACGTTGGAGTGCAGTTTAAATGGAAAGGCAATTAATGTTTTCTTTTTTCCAGGACAATTCAAGTTTTCTTCTGAAACAATTATCATTTATATATACGCTTTCATTTAATATGGGAGGGGACCCTTTTTTTGATTTCTTCAACAGAAAATGTGCAAATATGCAGTCATGTGTGATGACGCTGTTTGGTGCTGCAGGCTGTCCATTTAAACACCTGGGACTGATTTTCTTTAGTTAGTCATGACACCTTTATTTAACAGATTTAAGCCTAACATAGGAACTGTTCTAAAATAATTTCCCTCACCCTAACAAAAGCTGCCTAAACCAATCAGTGTCCACGGTGTGGGGAGGAAATAACTTAATGATAGAGAGAGAAATAAGTTAATGGGACATGAGAACAAGAGGTGGGGATGGATTTTTGAATGGTATGCACATAAATGGTATTTGTGATACGTATGTAAGTAAATATTGAAATATTTGAATGCAAACAGTAAAGCCTCCAACTGAATATTAAATTAAAAAGCAAATAAACTGTTCTTCTTACAAAAGAACAACAAACAGCACTCTGTAAGCATGACATTGTATTAAAAGAAAAACATCCTCATCACAGGCCTTTAGGCATAGTAAAGTGTTTGCCAATACGCCATTTTTGTGTGTGCACTATATAAATAGCATTTGTCTCAAAAATAAATTCAGTACAAACATGTATAATCAGTTTTGGACTTATTTTGCTCCCAAACTAGCATGGAATTTGGCTGTTCAATCTGTGGACTTCCCTAAAGTGATGAGTGATGCCTTCATCCTTTCATACAAGGTATTGGTTGGGCCAGTTGAAGGGATGTTGTTGAAGTAAAATGATGAAACCTCACCTTGTGTCTCTGTACAGCTGTCCCTGTTCTGCACATGTGATAAGCCAGTTTTGGTGGCACAGAAGTCTTGCCTTTTAATGGCAGCTGCTGTTGACCTGGAAATGGCTAGAAAGAGCAGTGACCGCTCAGAACAGGTATTAACGGTGAAAATATGCACAATAAGAAGCACTTTGAGCCTAAGCACGCATACTGTATGATTATAGTCTCTTGATGTTCATGTGCTTAGGGTTTAAGTTTCATCGGTACATTTTCAGTGCTCTAAATTGTATTTTGGCATTAATTACACTTTTTTGTTGATGTGCAGTTTACCATCAGATCTCATTTATAATATGTATTTTTGTACTGACATAATTTAGGTCCAATGTTTTAGGAAAATAATATGAGTAATTTTTGTACCTGTGTATAGTATGCATTTAATCTTAGTTTTTTTTAATACAGAAAAAATTTAAAATACCTCAAATTGTAAAGTTTCTATAAAAATTTATATATTTAGTTCTATTTTCTGTACAGGTGGAGCTGCTCACTAAGTCACTGGATCATATTCAGCTGTGCCAGGAGATCTGGAAAGTTCTGCAGTTCTCTGGTATGCTCTTCTCACGGCCGTACATTTAATTTCTAAATTCAGCAATTATATTACCTTTCTGTGTGATCTCTTCACAGGTGACTTCTCTCAAGATCCCACAGAGATTCTTTTGGTTCTTTATGAATTTGAAATCCGAGCCAAATTGAATGACCCAAGGCTGGAGAACATTTTTGAATCGGTGTGGGAGCTGCCCAAACTTGAAATCAAGACTTTGGAAACCATTGCATGTAGGTGACCTTTATGCAGAGCTTGATTGTGCAATGTGCAGTGTAAGGCCGTGTGCTGTTGTCTATGTGGATGTCCTGGCAGCCAGCCTGTATGGTATGTGCATGGACAAATTAATGTAGTTTCCATTTCATCACATGTCTATTAACTTAATACCAAGTTGGCCTGATAATTACCCTAAGAGTAAACCTCTTAAACCGTGGTATTTCCTAAATAGCTGATGTGCCATCTCAGTCATTTTTGTGGTGAAAACTCACTCACTGATATAGAAACTCATTTAGCTTTATTGTGTTATGCTTTATCTAGTGCTTTGGTGACTTCTCAACTAACGCATAACCTGAGCTTGAGTTAAAAAGGTTTCCCACAACATGTGCTGCAGAGCTGAATCAAGAGGGACTCAACTCTTGGTAGTTAAATATTGCCCTGCAAGCACACTGTCCCTACTGCCATTCTCACTGCTAACCCTAGGCTCACACCTGACATGCTAACACCAAAAATTAACACATACACATACTCATGCTAACACCATACTCTTACACATGCACATTTGTTTTTTAGATATGCTACTTAAGGGTAAACACCGAACATGTTGTTGAAAGGAATACTGAAACTTATTTCTGAATAATCTGATGCCAAGAGTTTAAAGAAAAAATATCCAGCTTTGCAGAAAGATTTTAATCAGAAGCCTTTGATTTGGGGTGGAAAGGAACCTCCCTGACTGATGATTCCTCTAATGCCTTTACTAGTGACTCCTTAAATCTTCCATCCACTCTCCTTCTCTCTGTCCCCATCCCTTTGGTCTCTCCCTTTCTTTACTATCTTCAGTGTACCTCACACAGTTGCCCTGCCTTCACTGCCTGAAGAGCATGAATTACCTGACCTTGCTGAGTTCCTCTGTTGCCTTGGCGTGCCTTACAATGCCCTTTACTATTACTCCATATTTCAGCTTTTCATTGCATCCCCCTGATTTAGAAGCACATCACCTTTTACTGGCATATGTAATAAAAGAAAAAGTGGTGTGCTTCTAAATCAGGAGATTATTCCAACATAAAAGAATTGTTCAGCCATTCCAAAAATGATTTTCAACTAACTAACTTTTCCAATTTTGTCATTCATTCATGAAGTAAATAGGAACTCGTCCAGCCCTTTTTGACCGAGACACTTTGAACTCCAATTCCCTTACTGCACCATCTGTATTAATGACATACAGAGTTTATGTAGATAGTTGTATGTGTTTTACATACACTACTAAACTACTCTTTGGTCTTTCTGAAGATTTATCTATGGAAACCCCAGCATACTACCCATCTATTTGCAAGCGTGCACTGAGGGGAGTGCTATCTATCCTGAAGAAACAGGACCCACTAGATGTCACCAAGTTTAGGTAATATATTTAAGAAAGACTTTCTGCCATAAAGTTAACAGCACATAGATATTTAAAAGTGGCATGCTGATAGATAGATATTTACAGATATTTCTGGGAATGAGAGAGACAAGAGTTAGAAATGTAGGATCAAACTTTAGCATTTTTGATTACTATAAAGTTGTGTAATAGCATTATTTTCTCTTTTTAGCAAGCAGATGAACTCTTAGCCTCTATAATGATTTCTGTCAGGAAGTAGCTTTGTCTACCATCCCTGGCAACACACCCAGTCTTATAAATAAAGCTGCCCTGGTTTCACTGAGATTTACAGGCAAATTGACTTGTGGGACATTGTATTTAAGGCTTTCATATTTCAATAAGTCTGTATTACAAGAACTCATAAGCTTTTCTCCATGTGAATCAAGCATCCCTTACATCAGGGGAGGGCTGGCAGCCTAAGGCCTGGGGGCAAATCAAGTGAAGTGGCTCCGCCCCCTCGCACTCACCTTTCACCCCTCACGCTGCCCCTATCACTATGCGGCCATCAGGCTTCTGGAAAACTTATCTAAACGGCCGCTAGGTGCTGATGCCACCGGCCGGAGCTACTTTTTTGTATTTATTTAATATTCCGGATCGGCTTGCCATATTAAAAATAATTAAATAAAGTATTAAAGTAGCGCCGGCCGGCAGCATCAGCAGCCAGCGGCCGTTTAGATTCGATTTCCAACAATCTGATGGCCGCATAGTGATGGAGCAGCGTGAGGGGAGGGGGCGGAGCTTTCACCCCTCACGCTGCTCCCATCACTTGGCGGCCATCGCATACGGCCGCTGGGTGCTGATGCCGGCGCTGCTTTAATACTATTTTTTTTTTTCATTTAATAGCCGATCCGGCTTGCCATATTCAATTTTAAAAAAAAGTATTAAAGTAGCGCCGGCCGGCGGCATCAGCACCCAGCGGCCGTTTAGATTAGATTTCGGGCGGCCTGGGGGGCAATTGCCCCCCGGCCCAGCCCGCCCCTGCCTTACATACACATCCTCACAGAAGTGTGACTCTCCTAGCACGTTATAGCACGTGGATAGAAAAATCATACTTTGAGAAAATGCTTTTACGAAGAATACTGAGATGTAATACAAGAGCCAGCTTGTAAGTGAAACATGTAGAGCTGTAATACTGTTTTCTACCCCCAGTAAATGTCTGCACAGTCTGATAAAGCTAAGTTCACCTGAGAGTGCAGGAGGCCTTGAGACCTGTGTCCAAGAGGAGGTGTGGAAGTACTACCAAGAAGCACTTGCAGTCCTCACCAGCTGTGTGAGTACAGCACAACACGCAGTATACATACACTGGAGCATTTCAGCTACGGGAAGGGACATCTCTGGCCTTCTTATTAAAAACATTTACCTCTATATATCACTTCTTATCAAGTATCCCTAATATGCAAATTAATGGTACCTGATCATAAACAACGTGCTTTTGCTTTGTAAGTATCCATGCTGCATAATATAGGTCTTAGCTCATTTACACCTGTTGACCTGTGGATGCCAACCAGTGCCTTTCCAATTGGTAATGTAAGACATGGTGAGCCAGGGTGGGCTTGAGCCCAGCACAGTGCCTGTTATGATTGGAGGGTTTTGCTCAAGTACTGTAATGTATCCACCGCTAACTAAAATTTTGGTACCAAAAATGTAGGTAAAGGTGATAGTTCTCTGGCTGTTATTCCAGTATAATTCCTATCTGTTGGATAGCCCAGTATTACATCCTTGTGCTTGTGCACAGCAACAGTGTTTCAGCCAATCAGGGCAGCCGTGCTGAGTAGATGGCAACGTTGATGGGGGACGCTTTATCTGTGGCAGATAGGATAAGCCCCATCAATGTGAAAAGGCTCCGTAAGAGAGCCTTTCTTGCCAGGGACCTGTCCTCTTCTTCTGGGGATACAGTCTCGGTTTCAATTAGAAGAATTAAAAAGGGATACCTTCCCTCCAGTGGCGTCGGCAGGGGGGCCAGAGGGGGCCATGGCCCCCCCTAAATCATGCTGTGCCCCCGGTGTGCCCCCCCAATTGAAACGCCGTCTTTTTTTTTTTTTTTTTTTTTAATAGATCCGGAGGAGAGAGAGAGAGGCGCCGAGCGGTCGCTGAGGAATAAGTTCTCAGCGACCGTTCGGCGCCTCTCACTCTTTTCCGCGACCGCGAGGCCTCTGCCTTGGTCGCAGTGCCGGCATTTCAAGCCAAGCGCCGGTATATGATGTCATATCCGGCGCTCAGCAATGAAGCCGCGCACACTGCGGCAGAACCAGGAAGACAGAGACCTCGCGATCCCGCCGCTGGACTTCTACAAGCCCAAGGTAAGTGAACTTCAAAGGGGGGGGAGGAGGGTAGAAAGTTAGGAGGGGGTTAGAGAGTGAAAAGAGGTAGATAGGAAGTGAGAAGAGGTAGATAGGGATACATTGGGAGGGAGAGAGGGGGTAGATAGGATAGATTGGGAGGGAGAGGGGGTAGTTAGGATAGATTGGGAGGGAGAGGGGGTAGTTAGGATAGATTGGGAGGGAGAGGGGGTAGTTAGGATAGATTGGGAGGGAGAGGGGGTAGTTAGGATAGATTGGGAGGGAGAGGGGGTAGTTAGGATAGTTTGGGAGGGAGAGGGAGATATTAACATATATTGGCAGCAGGGGCTAATATTAATATTAATTGGCAGCAGGGTCTAGTATTTATATTCATATTGGCAGCAGGGTCTAGTATTTATATATATATCGGCAGCAGGGGCTAATAATATATATTGGCTGCAGGGGCTAAGTTTATATATATATTGGCTGCAGGGACTAATAATATATATTGGCAGTAGGGGCTAATATTAATATATACTGGTAGCAGGGTCAAATATTAATATATATCGGCAGCAGGGTATAATTTTTATGTATATCGGCAGCAGGGTATAATATAAGTATATATCCGCAGCAGGGGCTAATATCAATATATATCAGAAGCAGGGTGTAATATTTCTATATATTGTCATCAGCAGGGGCTAATATTAAAGAATGAGAAATAACTGCCTAACGTGTGTGTGTATATATGTGTGTATATATATATATATATATATATATATATATATATATATATATATATATATATATATATATATATATAGTGTATATGTACCGTTTTATAATTGGCCCCCATACTTTGGTTCCTGGCCCCCCATGTGCCCCCCCTAAATATGAAAGCTGGAGACGCCACTGCTTCCCTCATCTGAGGAACAGGATTTTGGTCCTTTCCCCTCATACTTGTTTGAAAAGAAAAGAAATTTAAAAGAAATCTTCCGGCACTCAGCATTACAAGCCGGCACCGAGACCGAACAGGGAGACTCGCCACAGAGGAGAGAGAGAGGGGCCACTCGGCGCCCCTTTCTCTCTTTCGCAAAGTGCCGCCTGGAGCGGTTGCCCCACTTGGCTCAATTGTCGGGCCGGTTTCTTGCAGGTTCATCGGCATTGTGTGTTAACTCTTAATTTACATGGTACTTTATTTGTTTAGCTTTTTGTTAAGGAGAGATGGTATACATTTATCTTCTATCCTGCAATATAGAGTGTGTTCTACTGGATGAGTTAACTATCTGTTTCCCATTTTTAAAATCGGAGTTGATCAGATCTCCCGCGCTCAGCATGGCCGTCCTGATCACCTGATTGGCTGAAATGCTGTTGCTGTGCACGAGCGCAGCGCAGGCATTTTCAGCTTGGAAATGTAACTCCGAGAGGCTGCTGCATACCCACTAGCTTTGCTAGGTGGTTATGCTCATCCCTAAAACAAAGAAAGTATGCTTATGATAGATTCCTGCAAACTCTATTATCCAACATTTAAACCTTTGAGGGGCAACTACATATATCATGTTTAGTAGCTCTATGGGTTCTAAAACTGTAGCGTAGGAGAGGCTTCTGATCAGCTACCAAGCTGAGTGGCAGCCACCTAACCTCATCTAGATGGAAGTCAAGAGCTTTTCTATTTAAAAAAAAAACCCCAAAATATAAAATTTCAATCTGATCCCTGCCTTCAAGCAACAATCAGGCCATGGTGCAGGCAGTCCAGTATGGTAACAGATACTGTAGGTGGAAGGGGATGTTAAATTGCCTGACGTATTATGAGATAAAATGGTTGGTAAAAAAAAAAAAAAAAAGTTAGACATACTTAGACATATATATGTTCTACCTAGAGTTTGTCTTTATCACAAATACATAATTTAACCTCTTCCTGTAGCATGTGCGTTCCATGTGCTATACTGTGTATTGTAAACTTTGTATGTTTGCTATGTATGTGTATGTACTACCCCAACTATTGGATACATTTAGTAAGGTGATGGAGTTTTTCAGAAAAGTATTCAGTTTGTTACTTTTACGGTTTGATTTAGAACAGGGGTGTCCAAGTTTTTTCTGCAGTGGGCCACTTCATCAGAATTGTATACGTGCGCGGGCCGCACTCGTTTTTCACTGTGACTAAAAATATGGCCTTTAATAAAATATGCAGATTAAAATAAAGTAAAATGACACAAAACCTTTACTCTTCCTCTCACTGATTTCTGGGCCTTGAAAGTTTTGCGACTACAAATTCAGGATTCCCTAGATTTATTCTAGGGATGAACTAAAATGAAAATTCTGGACCAAAACATTCAGGGTTCACTTAGCCAAAACCGAAAATGACCCCCACCTTTTAAAAATAATAATAAAAACTCACATGTTTAATAAAAGTAGGTAACACACAATTGGACAAAATTAGCAATATGACTTGGCATGATAGGAGTGTGATTGCAAACAGCAATCACACTCCTATCATACCCAGGCAACCAGTAAATGCTGGTACCTAGGCATGATGGGACTGTGATTGCTGTTAGCAATCACACTCCTATCATGCCAAGTCAGCCAGTACATGCTGGTACAGGGTGGCTGTAAGCGATGTGCAGACCCCATACTGCTGGCAGCATCACTACACAAGGGGGGCAGCTAGCTAGGTTTCAGCATGTACTGGCTGACTTGGCATGATAGGAGTGTGATTGCTAACAGTAGTCACAGTCCCATCATGCCTAGGTTCCAGCACTTACACATCCATCCAGTAAATGCTGGAACCTAGGCATGATGGGACTGTGATTGCTGTTAGCAATCACACTCCTATCATGCCAAGTCAGCCAATACACGCTGGTACAGGGTGGCTGTAAGTGATGTGCAGACCCCATACTGCTGGCAGCATCACTACACAAGGGGGGCAGCTGGCCAGGTTTCAGCATGTACTGGCTGACTTGGCATGATAGGAGTGTGATTGCTAACAGCAATCACAGTCCCATCATGCCTAGGTTCAAGCACTTACACATACATGCTATCACACACACACACACTCATTTATTCAGATAATCATTCATTCACAGATTCATTCCCTCAATCACACACACTCATTCAAACACCCTCCCCACCCCCTTACCTGCACTGCAGCTCCTCGATGCCGCTCACAGACTTCAGCAGGGGGCGCGGCCTCCCTCTGCCTTCTCTGCTAAAGCACAGAGGAAGTAGGATGTCACGTGAACTCCGCTTCCTCTGTGCAGTCCAGAAGACCCTCCCACAAGTAAGTAGCAGGGCTTGAGGTGCGGCTCGCGTAAGATCGGTTGCCCTGGCTGCATGTTGGACGCCCCTGATTTAGCATGTAGTCTACCTACAACTAGGTATCTTAAGTTATCCTGAAAAAATGTAGTTTTTCTCTAGGTAAAAATGCTGGTTTAGGGACTGCCATCCAACTTTTAAAATTAAATATACCGTGTTTTTTCCCCAGGAGGACTATCCAGAGCTTGAAACTTTATGGTTAATGACCCAATCCTGGAATACAGGAATCTGCCAGTATAGCCTGAAAAAATATGCAGATGCTGAGCGTTGGTGTGCATTGGCCATGCGCCTGCTGAACTACCTTGGGGATTTAAAGAGCAGTTATGAGAATCAGGTATGTACAAAAGGGACTTGGCTGTGAACATTTTTTTTCACGTGAGATTAACCCTTTTTTTACATAAGGTGTTTGTGCCTAAACTACTTTTTTTTTTTTTTTAGCACTTTTGCTTAACCTTGATTCTCCTTCAATAAAAAGTCCTTTAAGGTTATTGCCTAAATTCTTCTGTCACTTGCTGGGCTGAATTTGTAGCATTGCTGGGTTAATCACAAGGCAGCCACACAAGATGTTCAACATGATCCTGTAGAAATGTTGGGTGCCCTAACTTTACCTTTAGACAGGAAGAATTGTGTACTCAATTAATAAGCAGTCTATTATTCTATAATTTGATATCAAGAAATTATATATAAAACTGCAGAAATAGTGGAGGCAGTAAAGAAGAAAATGTTTGGCATGTGTGTCAAATTATAACTGATTTATTTAGTGCTTATCAGATATCTAAGCATATACGTGGCGAGACTGGCAAAAATGCAGGGACATACAGTACTAACCCCCATTTTCCCCTCTTTATAAAGATGGTTGGTCTGTACAGTGAGATACTGGACCAAGTGGATAAAGCGAAAAGAGTCCTTCCTAATGAAGAGTAGGTCCTCGGAAGTTTTACTTCACTGACCTTTAGCAGTTTTATCTCTTACTCTATCAACAATAACCATGTTGCATTTT
Organism: Spea hammondii; assembly: GCA_029215755.1. NCBI lineage: Eukaryota > Metazoa > Chordata > Amphibia > Anura > Pelobatidae > Spea > Spea hammondii. The sequence continues at coordinate 36,244,424 of JARDYJ010000008.1, forward strand.
GAACTGTAACTGTATTCCTTAATATGCGTTAGTATTTCTGTACAACAGATAAAAAGTATTCTGTATTTACTGTGTTGCAATCAGTACATACATTGTTATTTATAAATGTTAATGCAGTGCAGGAGTCTTTTTTCATTTAATAGAATGTTATCTAATATAGAAACATTGGGATTGGGCTTCAAGTATGTTTAGCAGTGGTGTAAAGGAAGATAAGGAGAACGTTCACAAAATACCTGATTCACAGACTCCTCTGAAAAGCAGAGCGAAAATGTGAGCTTGGCTTCCTCCCAGCACTGCCAATCCTAGGTACAATACAGGCATTTTAGCTGAAAAACAGCTTGTGCACCCCCAATTCATTCACTAAAGAATAGGGGAAAGAGGAGAAATACAATTGTCTTTCCACTATATGTAGTAGTAAACATACGGATGCAGTAGCAGGCATCTGGGTATTTACCTCTACGCCACGGATCGTTGGCTGCCCACACTGTGCCTTATCATGAAGGAGCTCATCATCAGTGCTCCGCTGCCTAGTGCAGCATTATCTTAAACACGTCAGATAAGAATGCACATTCTGCCACAGGTTGGTTAGAACAAAATACTGCTTAAACACATTATATCCCAGCAGGAGGCAGCTGAAATAAGCACTGGTCCTGGTTCTTAGTGTGCATGAAGAGCACACCATATTCAAAAGGTGTGTGTGTGTGTGTCTATCTTTTTTTTGAGAAAGCAGCATCACCAACAAGGGAAGTATCTATTTAAGTATATTACCAATTAACGTAAGTATGCTTTTTTAAAATGTATTTTAACTTTCAAGAAATAAGCCCCTTCTTGTCCTCGCCTCGCTTTTGGATTCCGGACAGCTTCAACTACTAGCAGCAGACAAGAGAGCACTCCGGCTGAGCACCAAATGCACAGACGTCAGACACCAGACCCCCTGGAATTCTCACACACGCCGGTGCTAGACCTGACTGGAGGCAAGTAGCCACGTGTCTGCACTGCTGATCGGGAGCTGGGTTTCAGCTAACACTTCTAAACGGAGTAGGGAAACAGTGCAGATTCATGGATGGGTTCTCCAGAATCCTTGCTATGCATTTGAATAATAATAAAATGGGGGTCACTTAGATATAATAGTGCATATGATAGTTCTAGTTTATCTTCCATGAAATGGGTAGCATTCTTTTGGTATGCTAACAGAACAGAGCTCATCTCCCATGCCATACAGCGATTGCCAGCCATCAGAGAGGTACGTAGGGCTGTCCACGTTTGATACTCTGTAATATGAAATTAACATCCCATCTTTGGCCTAAAACACACCCTGCTAAGACCAAGCTGTGCGTCAGACACCAAGCTGCCTGTGTAAATTTGTCAGTGAGGAGGAGCTAAATTATAAAATGCCTGCAATGTACAGTCAATTACAATACAAAAACACACAGGTCCGAGGGATTTGGGATGAAGTTGACACCTAGTAACCAGATATAGTATTGAGCAACCCACCTGAAAGATGTGAACAAGTAAAGGTCTAAGTTTTGTATCAATCACTAATCTACAAGTTGTGAGATGGAGTAGTGAGAACAGCTTGGAGATTTTCAAACTCACGCATTGGTTTGGTGAACTCTTCCTCCCCTAGTTGTTGCACTAAAATCCTTAAAGGAAAAACAAGCAAAACTTGACTTTTGCAATTATCTCCTCTTTACTTGTAGATTGGTCAGTAAGTCTTACAGAGATCTAAGACACATACTTTCATATGGACATTTCTTAAAACCGTTTCAGTTGTGTTTATAGTAGTGACCCATATTTAGTCAGGGTACTTCAGCTGCTGCAACTCGAAACCGCTCTTTTACAAGCCTTGGAAAGCTCCCTACACAGGAGTTTCTGTCCTCCGCTTTAGCTGTTGTGTGCAACATTGCTAGACTGACTTGTGTTAATGCAGACCTCTTAGACAACTTTCACAGTGCTGAGCAGCAAAATCCTATACAATAGTGTAGTATAAATGACTGGAGAGACCATGCAAAAAAAAAAAAAGTTGTCTGAACTCATAGCAACTCCGTTTATTAAAAAATATATGTGCCTCCTGGGTATACCAGCGTTTCTTTAAACAATCAGATTTCCATTTCAGTTCTGCTTTGCTGTAAATTACACTTGAAGGAAGGGGTAAGACAGGGATACAGAATATTTATATATATATATAAAAAGTTTAACAACTACACATTGGTACCAGTTCCCCCGCCTGCCTCAATCGTACTACATGATAAAAAGCCATGCTCTGTCCAAACATAGCAAATTGACATGGCTAGACAGAGAGCCGGTGGAAGCAATTAGCTAAAATCAGATTTCCCCCCCAAAAAAGAAGCTTTGAACCCCCCCCCACGATAGCCGTAAGATCGATCTCTGCCTCGAGCCGCATATCTTCTGTAACTTTAATCCACTCCCAGCCACTGTGATTAGTTCATCATCTTAAGCAAGCAACAAATATATAGCCCTAAAGTGAATAGCCCTACACTACCACCATCTGAAAGTGCAGGACAAACCAGAAATACCAGCTGGTTTACAGCGCCACCAAAAGTAGGTTTAGCTTAAACAGTGTGAGTTCTGGAGCGTCAATATTAAGAAACACCCATCACATTGGGAAGGGACCCTGAGCTTTAGTGAATGTCATAATGAGCTTTAAAAGTGTTCATCTCCACTCTACAATTTCAGTTCTTTTTCAAAGCATAATTATGTAAATTGGCACAGAGTTGTACAAAAATGGTGTTTTAGGGACCAGCTAACCCCATTAATCAAGTATCAGTGATGTTCATAAGATAAAATGGCAAGTGGTGCTGACAAATCAGCAGTTGTTGAAAGTCATGTCAGACACAACTATAACGCAGCTCATAACTGCTCTAAATTGGCTCTGAGATATAGGGAACCCTTACACTTGTGGCTTCTCAATATTGCACAACTGCAGGTCTTTAATTAAAGGGTACCATAGATCACATTGAGCTAGCCTTCTGCTGCCTGCAGAGCCATACACGGCGTACCACCAAATTCGCCGCCTTCCTGCAGATCAGATGAATCTGCCTTGAGAACATCCCATTAAATACATTAGGATTTCCATTGTTCTTTTAAGTGAACATAGCAGCGCCGAGCAGAAGGGTAGTGGGGAAATAAAGCTGACGAGGTTTTCCTTTCCACATATACAGTGCAGGTAAAAATGTTATTAAAGGAAGGGGTGTCAAAACAGGAGAAAAGGGAAAACAAATTGCTCCCTAACTTAAGACTAAATTTCTTCTTATACTCATTTCTTCCCAGGCTCACAAGTACTTAAGTGTGTTCTTAAATGGCAGAATATTTTTCTAAAAAATAAATATTAAAAACAAAAATTAGAACAAAGGATTTTATACCCGTTCAGTTAAAAATTAAGCTACCATGAAAAATGCATGTATGGCAATACAACATGACTGGATGAACAAAAGCCAAAAAACAAGAACAAAAAAAACAACCCAAAAAGTTATAAAGGAATGCGTTTTTGCCAACATGGAGGTTAGAGCCACTAGTTCAGTCATCCTACTCAAGGCAGCGTCTACACCTCAAATATTCATCTTGCTGCTTTCCTCTTGGCGTCTAGATAAAAATAATCAGATAAGTCCTTGGAACCGATACATCCTGTGGTCTTGAGGTTCATTATATGACCGGCAGAATGGAAGTGTGTCCGTGCGCCCCTGGATAGGATCGCGTGCAAATCCCGGTAGGGAACTCCCCCTCAAAATTTTAAATTAAAAAAAAAATTAAAAATAGGGCAAACTGTGAATAAAAAAAAGCTCTTCAACCAGAAAATAAATGTAAATGCCATATGGATCAGCACTGCAACAAAAAGCTCTGCAGACATTTTTAGGAGCCAATAGCAGCCACAGGGGTGCCGTCTGATCACAGCTTGTCAAAGCAGTTGTTTCTCATTCAGACCGTATCCTTTTAAAGTCCTGGTTTCGAGTCATGTCAGTTAAAAAGCCTCCTTCCTGAAGATATACAGCACAAGGATAACCATAGTGGGTCTTCTCTGTACACATCTGCTTATGGTTTAAAAATCTCAGTTCCTAAAAATAATGCACATTGGGTCAGTTTTCAGTCTTCTATGAAGTTCAGTGTACCTAGGAGAGACACTTTAGACTTGACAAGCAGCAAGCAGGCAGCCAGATCCCTGATCCACGCTCTCCCTTAAGTTTGGTGCAACCACATTTAAAAATGTTACCACATACCCAGCCTGAGCAAATCCAGCCGTGGTGGGCAGGCGATATAGTACCAGGCAGAGACTAAAGCTCTACCAATCACAGGAAAAAAAAATCCCTTACAAAAACAATAGAATAGCAGGGACCAATATCCCATCACAGCCAAAATATATATAATATATATATATAATCATATATAAATTATATATACACACGCGCACACACATACACACATTATATATATATATTTATAGGTATATAAATATGCCTTCTTCCAACCCAGCAGGGGTAAGTGTGATAAAGGAGGGGTTACTTTTATAGTTGGGAGGACATTGCATCTTCTATTCCTTTTCCCTTTTTGCATTTCTGTTTTTAACTAAAATGTTCAAAGTTCTTTTCCCTCTCGGCTCAAACAAGAGAAGTGATTTTGTTTAGTGCCCAGCAGAACATTCACCGTTGGATCCGTATAGCTTCAGACAAATGGGATTTTCCGGGGACCGACGGCTTTCTGGGGCACCCAAAAGGGATCAAAACTCCTTGTGTCTGATGGTAGAAGAATGCACTCAGAACCTCCTATTTTCTTGGGGCGTGGGTAGAGGAGTATGGTGGGGGTTAATTATCCAATATCCATTTAAAAGGAGACTTAGAGTTTTTCGGGGGATGAAACCCAGATGTGATGTCCAGAATGATCTTCAATTATCTGCTTGATTCTATTATATATTTCTTCCAGTGAATCCCCCTGTACAATGGCTGTGGAGAGGAGACATTAATTATTGCTTGCCATTATTATATGCAGAAGAGAGAAGGGGGCGAGGACACATTTTCATGTTCACAATGTCATACACATGTATTTATATACAGGAAGCTACACTATACACACTAAATCCAACAAGCAGAATACATGTGTTATGGTGTTTACTCATAAGCACATGTTAAAGCGTGTAAGGAGCTTAGTAGACTAGCGCATATGGATCAAAAACATTTTTTATTTTTCTGGAAACAATTTGCTGTCTTTATTCATTCACTCACCGTCTCCCAACCTTTTCTGACAACCACTTTACTGGCCCGTCTCAGATACCGGTTCTCGGTCTGCGTGCTTCGCTGCTCCTCAGAGTACTTCTGCAACAGGGTAGAGCCTCCAAGCACACCACGGGAACAACCTCTCCCCAGCTGAAGGAACGGGCGAGAGGTTGACCTCATGGTTTGCACGAAGGCTCCGTCCTGTTGCGGAAGGAATGGAGACTGAGAAGTGAAGACAGGGCAGCAGATAAGGAGAGGGAAGAGCAGTGGCCAGTGGTAGGGTGAGAGGGGGAAAAAAAAAATTCAAAGGAAAATTCAAATCTTTCTGTTTGGTTGGGGGTCCTTTCATAGTTCTTGGACATTTGAATGAATTGGCGGTGTTTTACGTCACCTGGTGTTTCTAGTTAGATTGCAATATTTTAAGATTTTGTATTCAAATCCACAATTAATGTTGTAGATATTATAATCTTACTACTTCAATACACTCACTGTTAACGGTATTCCATAACACAGTGATTGATTGAGGTTGTAAGCAAATAAATGTAACTTCATACTTTAATGCAGGTTTCTTTAACCCCTTAAGGACCGGGCTCATTTTTCGTTTTGTACCCTGTGGGACCGAGGCTGTTTTGACACTTTTGTGGTGCTTGTGTTCAGCTGTAATTTTCTCATCACCCATTTAGTGTACCCACATAAGTTATATATTGTTTTTTTCAGGACAAGATGGGCTTTCTTCAGATACCATTATTTTGATCGTATCATCTTATTTACTATAAAAAAAATTAAAAAAAACATGGTGAAAAATTGAAATAAAACACATTTTATGACTTTTATTTGAAAAATCTTTTACTCACCTAAAAAAGCAAGAAAAAAAACTAGCTAAATAGATTCTACTACTTGTCCTGAGTTTAGAAATACCCAATGTTTTTATGTTTTTTTGCTGTTTTTTGTAAGTTATAGGGCAATAAGTACAAGCAGCGTTTTATGATTTCCAAATCTTTTTTAACAAATCTGGTCAGTCTGCCTCCATCTCCTCTTTGGAATATCTTTGAAGCCGGTTAACTCAATTTAACCCATTCAAACCATATATTTTTGAAAACTAGACACCCCAGGGTATTCCAAATGCTGTTATTTTAACCCTTTCCATGCACCAATTATAGAACTACACTTTGTCAAACTTTGTAATAGTAATTTTTTTTTATTTTTTTTTTCACACAAATTGTACTTTAGTTATAGATATACAGGTCCTGGTATATGTCACTGTCAAACAACCCCCCAATATGTGTTCAGGAACATCTCCTGAGTACAGCGATACCCCACATGCATGGGTTTGTCAGATTGTTTGGCTGGTAAAAGGCTACTTTTGGGGCATGCGTAATCCAGGTGGTCATTTGGTCATTCTGCCTCCATCTCCTCTTTGGAATATCTTTGAAGCGGGTTAACTTAATTTAACCCATTCAAACCATATATTTTTGAAAACTAGACACCCCAGGGTATTCCAAATGCTGTTATTTTAACCATTTCCATGCACCAATTATAGAACTACACTTTGTCAAACTTTGTAATAGTAATTTTTTTTTCACACAAATTGTACTTTAGTTATAGATATACAGGTTCTGGTATATGTCACTGTCAAACAACCCCCCAATGTGTGTTCAGGAACATCTCCTGAGTGGAGTGATACCCGACATGCATGGGTTTGTTGGGTTGTTTGAGATTTAAAATGCCACATTTGGGAAGTGCGCTTTTTTTCTCCATTTTGGTCAGTCTGTACCTATGCCCTATCTTTGAGCTCGGCCACTCTAATTTACCCCATCAGCCATTTTTTTTATATATTAGACACCCCTTGGGTATTTGAAGTGCTTTTATTTTAACTCTTTGTTGAGATTTTTGAGAAATTTTAGCACTTGCTCAAAATAATAAACTTTATTTTTTTATTTTATTTTTTTAATACTTTTTTTATATTTTTTTTTTACACATTTTGCTGGTACTGGATGGTTCATCAAGTGACATCACTGCATAATTATTTTTAAATGTTAGCACATTTTTTTTTTTCCATTTTTTATTTTTTGAATATTTTACTAATCACATAGGGATTAGAAAGGTGGGTTCCATTGACTTGCTTGGTTGAATGCAGTACCTGTATTCAACCTGCAAGTGGAGCCAGAGTTCTCTAGAGGGTCAGGAGACCGTCTAGCGAACTCTTTCTCCTTTATTGTTTTTTTTCCCCCGGGCCGCCGCCACCCGAGCGGTCACAGCCCATCCAAAGGTAAGTGTTTGGTGTCACTGGATGCTGATCGAGGCATTCCAGCGACACCATTTAAGTTTAGGAGGCGATCGTTGATCGCCTCCTAAACGCTTTTAAAACGGGCAAAGGTCGCGAAGGGGTTAAACTGCAGATCAGATCCAGCACCGGGTCACGAGCTGTAAGTTACTGGGTCTCAGCAGGGCAATGGTTTCAGATGGCATGATTGGAGCTATTTGGAGGTTTCAGCTATAAGATGAAGGCACCTGCAGCTTTACCGCAACACTAAATATCCAGAACACTTAATTTACAAATTAGAAACCGTAAAAGCAGCCATTTCTTAACACAAAGTTGGTAGCCATCCTTACCTGTGAAATATTCTCCAAACTCCTGCTCCAGCTTAGTAGCTTTGTCAAACATCTTGTGGGCCTGTTCAAATGTTTGCCTCCGGTTCATCTCCCTAAGAGTAATAAAAGTATGCATATCAAAATCTCTACCACCAATAAAGCATCAAAGAAAGGTTTAAAAAGGAAACTTCAGTCTTATAATTAAAGTCACCCCCCTATCTTAATTTCCCAACGACTCTTCTGTTTAAATATAAAATTTCCATTAGCTGGAAAGTTTAAATCTATTTTAAATGAGCTTTTATGAGCACAGTGTACAGTGTCCAAAGTAAATAGGCCAATAAGCCTTGAGGCATTATGATCTTTCACACGAACAAAAAAAATGGCTGGTCACGATTAACCCCTTCCCTACCGGTGACATACCTGGTACTTCCTGGTTGGGTGTCACCCACAGACCGGGACATACCAGGTACGTATGCGCGATCCAGCCGCGCTACGGACGCTGGGATCGTGAGGGGCGGCTGCTACGGCCCGATGGGTGTCCACAGCGATCCGTAGCAGCCACTCCCCCTCAATTCCAAGCGAATCATGAGCACGGAGTTAAAATATTTAAATAAAACCGCGGTCTTCAAGGGAAGACGCATTATGAGAACGCCGGTTCTGAAGGGGTTAAGGCACCTTCCTGACTGCTGTGGATTAAAATGCTTTATCTTCTGACAGGGCCCACTTCAAAGAGGGGGGCTGTATAACGACACCACCACCAATGTTATACTTACATAAGCGCTTCTACAGATTTTGGCTTGATGAAAATAGCAATGGGGAATAGCTGCGCTTGTTGCAATCGCTTGATTGCATTCCCAGACACATCAAGAATGCAGTGTTTTCCCTGGGAAAAGACAAAAAAATTACACAATCACAGCCAATACTAAACCTCCAGTACCGTACTGGGTGAGCATCTTATGGATGTGAGAACCCCACAAACTTACCCTTTCAGCCACCGCGCGCACAGACTGGACACTGGTCCCATATAAATTGTCATTGAACTGTCCAGCTTCAATAAATTTGTTATCTTGGATATCCTTCTCCATCTGCTCTCGCGAGGCCACAAAGTGGTAGTCTTGGCCATCCATCTCCGTCTCCCTTCTTGGCCGTGTAGTGTCTATCAAGAAAGATGAAGCTCTTAATGCCACTAAACAATTGTGTAAAAAGTCAGATTATTGGGGGGGGGGGGGGGCTGGCTATCGGCAGAATACTTACGTGGAACGCAAGAGCCAAATTTATGTGGAAATTCTGAGATGAGGTCATCATTAACTCTATCTTTCAGTGGACCTAAGATGATAACTGGCCTTGTGTAGTGAACTAGGAGAGAAAAAGATTGGTGATTATTTTCACACATTATAACACATTTCAATTCCCACACAGCCTTCACTAAGAATTAGAAAACGACCACGTATTCCTCATATGTACAAAATATGAAATATATATAGATATATAAATACTTACTCTCTTGCCTGGTCACTGGTTCATATGATAAAATAGTGTCTTCTTGACCCTCTGTGGGGGGAGGGGGGAACAAAACAGGTTAGCTCTGTTCTGATATCAGAAATGTCCAAAAAGTAGACAACAGAAGGTCACTTACTGGAGCTGCTTTCGCTGTCACTTGTATTCGATGTCACCGCCTCTACAAAATAGAATACTTATGTCACTTAAAGCAAAGCACGGAAGGTACATCAAACACACGCACACAGCAGGGGTCGGGAATGGATCACAACCAGTTAGAGGGTAACGTGATCGGAACGGCGGGGCTCGGTCCTATTACTACCAATTCTATTCTATCCAACTTGTGGTTTCAATGAGAATCCACACAGGAAAAATTGTAAAGTTAAATAAAAAGTATAAAGAGGAGAAACTAAGAATCCTCTGTACTTACTATAAGAACTAGCAGAAGATTTAAATGCCCCAATACTGGAAATGAGCATCAAAATATGTCAGTGCGTCTAAGCTTTCACCTCACCTATGACCTGCCTTTTTCCAGTGACATTGAGTTCATTTGTTTATACAAATTAATAATAACAATAAGAATCAATATAAAATGTATCCACTGCATCCACATTATTAACCCATAATACCTTCAAATAAACCTACAAATGTAATAGAACTGCATACAGAGAGCACTGCTATTTACACACTTATGTTCCAAGCCCTGGGTCTTTAGTTTTGCTAGTTTTATTGGACTGACTTCTGCGGACCTACAAATCGATCATTTATACAATCATATTTGTTGATAATATACTAGAATGTAAGAAATGAACCATGCCCCCACTCCAAAACTGGCATAATGGGCCCAAAACACCCTGGGATAAGCTTAGAGCCCCCACCCCCTCACACTGAGGGACTTACTCAGACTCTTTGATCCATAATAATCGTCACTTAAGCCAGGGAAGTCCTGATATTAACAGACAGGAGAGAGGAAAGACAGAGACAGTGAGAGACAGCCAACAAGAGAGAAAGCATTAGGAGGAAGCTGCCATACAAGAAGAATCAACAGCCACAAGATGTCAAAGAATCAGTGTTATCTCCTCCAGTGTGCGTCTAGCAGGAAAGAAGAAGGTATTTTGCAGCCTTTTAGAAAGGTGGGAGGTTTCACAGATATCAGGAAATATGAAAAATACCAATGACTCATGGAAAGGTGTAATATTTCATGTGCAGACCGAGTGAAGACTTATCCGTGGAAAGCATGAATCTCGCAAGACAGCCCTACACAGCAGTTACAGCAACCTGGATGACACTTAGAGCCTAGCGTAGGGCAAAAAGGTGATCAAACCCTGTACAACCCTGTATGGCATTTACCTGACCTAGTAACACGTTCACGTACCTGTGCTCACTACAGAGAAACCACCGATCTATCACTACAGCTTATTTGGACACTGGTAATGGCATAAACTGAACTTTACACTGCCATGGGCGCTGTCCTTACTGGTCATACCAAACACACGCACACATATGAAGCTATCACAGAACCTCCATAAAGCTGTTAAAGAGCCAACATGCTCTAAACTAGGACCAACTGCTTTCTTCTACTGCCAGCCCACACATCACTCCATCACAATGACGCTTATCCTGCACGGAAGTCACCAAATTTGTCCCACCAGCAATCTCCAGGTTGCTTTGTAACATTTTGTACAACGAGTAAACAGGACATAAGCAGAGTATCACATCATTCGGACTTACAGAAATAAAATGTCATGGGGCCTCTGCTCAACTAAGCTTATAATAGTTTGTGCTTTATTACGCAAATATATACTGCGGTAACTAATTATATATATATATATATATATATATATATATATATATATATATATATATATATATATATATAGACCGCCATTCCTTCTACCCCTGCACTACTACTACTACTACTACTACAGCACACAACCATTCTACTCTTACTTACGTGCCGTGTCGGACTCCTGAACAAGGTTCTTGTAAAACGGAAACTTGCGAGACAGTCGGAAACTCTTTTTACGCTTGGATTTGATGGACTGTGAAGGAGGTGGGAGAACACAGAAAATGGAGGTGCGGGATACGAAGAAGGGATCAAGATGATGCAGATGAAGAGAATGAACAGACATGGGAGTAAGGATAAGGAAGTGGAAAACAATGGGGAAAAAATAAACACAAAAATATGGGTTTACAAAGCATGCAAAAGAAACTATAATGGAATAATGTGATGAGCTGAAAGGGAAGGGACTGACATGATATGCTAAATTATCCCACTAACAATATTGTGTGTACCGTTCCCACACGGCATTACTGTAGCCCGTTTTCATTTTTTAGGATCCACAATAACAAGGGCTCTATTCACAAGAGAAAATTGGAAACTAAGGATTATCTTTGGAAACAAAGGGGGTTATAAAACAGGTGTCCTGATAACTTCTCATCCGACACCACAATAAATAAAGCACCGTGTGTGGCTTCACATGTTTATTCATATAACTAACCGTGTGCTTAGCCATCCGTGTTTCTGTACTACACATTTCATACAGAGTTCAAAGCCCAGACATTTTCTGAGGAACAGTATAAATGGTATTTCGTTCTTAAATACGCACCCTGTTTGACTCCATCCCCGACCGACCATGGAACTTGACAGTTTTCAGCCGTGCTCGTTCCTTTTTCTCAACGCTGCAAAAAAAGTGTTAATTACAATGGTTATGGATTGGTTCAGAGGTAAATAAAAATGACAAGGTCGTACTGGAGATGAAAGGTAAATGGACTCTCCTTACCGCTTTTTGCTGGGGATAACACCAATCTGTTCACTCTCTCCATGGGGTGTGACCAATCTCGCCTGCCACCATTCATCATCAGAAGCGTTGATAACATGCAGAATGTCTCCATAAGAGAAACTCAGACCTTGGCTGGGTAGGCAGCTGTCCCGCGAGCGGTCATAGTCAAAGAGAGCTCTGGAGGACAGAACACATACGGCTATTATGAAGTGTCTACGCCATTTAGGGTTATACGAGAAACATTCCTCAAAGGTGGAGTGCAGAGAGGAAGTGTCACAAAAACCTGCGGAACCAGTCATAAAATAAATAGAGACACACATACAGAAGTTATAGTCAACCAAGAAAATAGAATATGGGTTATTGCTGCTTCAGGAGTAATACACAACCCATTCTTGCTGAGGTTTCTGCATTCAAGCGTTAGGAAGCGTGGCCTGTCATACAACTGTATAGACATTTTCTGTCCCGTACAAACGCTTTCACAGCATCTACCTGACATAAAGCGATCTCTTCTCGCTGGTACGGAGGGACCCGGACCCTGAGCTCATGCTGCTGTTCATCATCTGCTCTCGGAGGTCATGGATCTTTGACTCAAATCGACTGTACTCTGTGGAAGTGGAAATGTCTTAATGTTAAAGTTTATACTCTACACAGGCGCTTGGAAGACGCAGAAATAAAGCAATAGTTTGTCTTCTATGACAACCATCAAGGGGAGGAGGGAGAAGTCAACTGCAATCATCAGGATCTTAGATAACCACCAAGTGACAGCCGATCCCTGCAGCTTAACCATCTAAACCTCGCGCAGGGCAGGGAGGCTGCACACCGATCTTTAAGTCCAAACACAGACATACGGAGCATCCGGTTTTATACAACACCTGGAAATTCTACTCGTCACAAGCTAAACCGCCTGTGCCCTAAACCAAGCCGTGCGTAATTCATAACAACTCATTGGTGTCACAGTAAAAGATCCTGAGGCACACAACTGCAGGGCCCCTACTTGTTAATATTACACAGACACACAAGAACCCATGCCATGTGTGTATTAACGCTGAAACACAGATTTAACGCAACAATACGACAACGTGTGGATTCAATGAATGTAGCAAAGCAACAACCTTAATTCTTACAAAAGTGCACGTTACGACACATACTGGGAGAAGAAGCCAGTTTAGATTTTGCTCCCAAGAGTGTTTAGAAAGTAGTCTACAATGTAGGAGTTACTAAGTCATTCCTCTGGGTGACCCGTAATGTCTCAATGCAGACAGTAATATGGATGTAAAAAAAACCCAACAGGGGTGCCCTCCAAAACGCTGCCCCAGGCATCTGTGACATCCCGCTTGTCAATCAAAATGAAAGCGTCTGGTTGCAGGAGTGATGAGAGATCCAGCATCGGATGACTGGCTAAGATGCTACGGGATTAAGACATTTACAGCTGATAAACTGTCAGGTAGCAGCTACAGGAAATGAAGTATGATTTCCTGATCTGTCAGAGAAGCCACTTATTTTACAAGCTTAATGGTTCTTTAAACCAGCAGCACACACTGTATATTACAAACGTGCCCTAAACATTAAGCTTCAGGAAGGCATAAACAATACATCGTACATAGAATGGATAAAGAAGCATATAATAACCTTTCGGTCCATCTACGCTGCCCCTTTTTCCAGATGTAAAGACTCAGTCAATGATCTTGTCTTAGATTCAGGATAGTTTCATGCCCACCTCACGCATGTTTAAATTCCCTCAATGCATTAGCCACTTCTGCTGGGAGGCTGCACAATTTATCTACCTCACTTAACTTCCTCGCATTAATCAGGTATGATGAGGGTTGCCATAAAGTGTACAACAAGAACAATCTGTAACTAATATTCCAGAGTTTATACACTGGATTTTTCATTTACAAATAAATGGACACTAACCAAAGGAACACATGACTTCACCGAGCTCTTCCCAATTCATTTTCTCACCCTTTTACACCTGAATATGCACAGTATTTTGGTTTCTTGCCCAAAATGCCCCAAAACATGCAAATATTAAAAAAAAAACTAAATGACATTGTGGATGATGAGGTTTCTAATGAGACCCCCCCCAAAGTACTTACTCCCCAATAGATATATTACAAATAAGACACAACCAGTATGTAAGGCAACGTTCATCAAAATCAAGCACTGTAACCAAGTGCACTTCAGGCTATTAAGAGGGCAGCTACGTTGGATTATCGGGCATATTACCGTTCTTTCTACGCTCTGCTCAGAATCTTTAAAAAAAAATGGTTAAAATATTTGTGTAAAGACGATTCTCTTCCAGATATCACTTATAAATACCCACGGTGAGGTGCGGATTAAATGATTAATTCAGTGCAGCGAGAATGACATCATACAACTGCTCGTGTGGGTATGAGGCAATGACAGAATATATTAGTCACTTCAAGGTGTATTTCTTCTTTGCATCTTTACAGAAAGGCACAAAAACACCTATATACTTATGGATTAGTCACACCACAGGCATAGTACCCACACTAGAAATGAAAAGATAACACGGTGTGACTTGTCTGAGGGGACACTCGATCTTACAGGTGGAAAAACAAGCAGCGCTCACATTTTTGTAAGCAAGCTAGTTAAAGATTGACAGGACATTTTTTACAGCTATGTAAAAGTTGGAATGTATATTATAAAGACTGCTGTTGGGAGGTAAAAGGAGTGGGTTTTTTTTCTTATTAAACGTCCTTGTGATGCATTTGATGTTTCTCTATTCCAAGTAACTTGTTGAAGCTTTATGGTATTTGATTGCAATCCACAAATTAATAAACCCACTTCTTCATGATTCAAGACAACGAAGAATGTCATGAGTTTACGAGAGATATCCGCTTGTGTGCCTAGTCATGTGATCTGGGACCGGCGAATCAGTGATCACCATCTATCTATCCGCCTTACTGCCATCAGCAGACAGGGAGAGCTGGAAATAGATTATATATTAGGTCTTTAGTTATAGATTGGGGGCCATTGGAAGGTGAACTAGAGGTGTGTGCGTTATTCTTTGCAGATTTGTCCCTATATTTGTTGGGGGGGGTTGGAGTATTTTAGAGGTATTTTTACCTCTTACATTTTTTTCCCCATTTACATCCAAACAAAACACTTCCCATGGGGGGGGGGGGTTGTAGGGTAGTGTAATCACAGAATCTACAGATCAGAACATTAAATCGGACACAGAAAAGAAACCCAAGCTTAGTATTTTCCCTTTATTAAAATACTGAAGTCACAAATCCCTGACACCATTGAGTCTTAAACCTCTCCCCATTTCTTTGGACCGGCACCCCTTACACAGTGCCAATGGCATGAACGGGGTGCCAAAACCCAGGCACAAAGGGAGAAATGTGCTTGCGCCCAAATACATGCATATCCCCGGGGCGGCTGTCTGATGTCACAAAGCAACCAACTAGCATTTCTAAGAACTGGGCATGAACTGGGCAGACAGAGAATTGCGCAATACACAATATTCACTTCCGCCTAAAAGGCAGAACACTGGACCTTGACACTTTTATGGCACTCTTCAGTGGCTCCAGAAAAAGCTGCTAAATAAACAGATGTTCTGAACAGTCTTCTCGAACAATTATCACCTTTATTACTTTTTCCCCATCCCTCCTGTTTCATAAACAGAGTTTTGGGGATTTCTTAATTATAAAAGTACCTTCACTTCTGTCAACACAAAATAATCAATGGTTTTATTGATCTTGGAGTTTGAGCCAGGCTTAAGGTAGGATCCTTGTCCCGCTCCAAGAAAGCGGACACACGAAGTCCCCAGTTGGCGCCCACATACAAGAAGCGCACGCTTACATATAAAACAGAATATTTTGGATTGGTCCTTCAAATTTCCTTACGAATCTGATGACCGGTGAATGACTTTGCGTGGATTATCCCATTACCATTGTGTGTGTATATTATGTCTCAAAACGATGCTACAAAGGAAGCGACCGAACGTACTGGACAGCCAGGTAATCGGCTTAGACCGGTTGCCACAAAACTGGATGTCTACGCGTCCTTAAAGGCCATAATAACCAAGACGTCTACAATTATGATTTAGCACACGGCACAGATAATTACACGTTGAATAAAGTAAACATTCCCTTTGGCCTCTTCACTTCCTGATTCATATTACAGGCACCAGCCCTGGAAATCCATTGGAAAGACAGCAAAACGATCTGTCAAGACATTCCCGCGTAGCTCAGCTTCTTACATTAACATCGGACGTCAGCCTCTCGCACGGCTCCGAACCTTCTATATCATACAGCGCTCCCGGAGTGCATTCCTTGCCCATAAGCAACCCCGATGTCAGCAAATAGCAAGCCGAAGAGGAATCCCCTCCAAGCCTCTACAGCAGGAATACCTGCTCACCATTAGTAGGACATTGTAACCCTTTACAGAGATAGCCTCACACTATATCACGACACATCGCCCTATTTCGTTAACACCCTAATGTACACACACAGGTACACGCGCCGGCTCCACACACAGGTACACGCGCCGGCTCCACACACAGGTACACGCGCCGGCTCCACACACAGGTACACGCGCCGGCTCCACACACAGGTACACGCGCCGGCTCCACACACAGGTACACGCGCCGGCTCCACACAGGATCCAGAGGCTTTCCAGTAACGCCGAGCACAGTGTATTTCACCGAGGGGCGGATAGGGCAGGCAGTAAGCCATTTGCTTGGCTGATTACCAGCAGGGGTAGGAAGCAGTGACCTTGTACCTACAGATCATGGGAGCAGCGGCTCAAACACCTTGTTCTGCAATACTAGGCGAGCAGATGCTTTCATCGTTTAGCTCTTTCATGGACAGTCCTTATTACTGCAGTCCATTTATATATGAAGCGAGGCTTGGGAATTGATCCCTAAAATTTGTACTACAGATTCCATCAACCCGAAGCTGAGGGTGATGGGAGTTATCGTTCTGCAACAATTTAGGGAATTACAAATCTACTTTGCTCTAAAGTAGCCTCCTCGAAGCCAAAGTTCCAAGCCTGCAGACAAAAGCGCTGCCTCCGTGGGAGCTCCTCGTCTCACAGAGAGCGTCCACTCCCCAGCACGGCATCGGACTCCTGCTCTGCAGGCAGCGCCTTTCCAACACCCCACGGAAAGCGTCTGCTCTTAGCATACCGTGTCACCCCGAAACGGTACGGAGAGTACCTATTCTCTGCACTTACCCGCTCCGCCCGCCGGTGAGGTTTTATTAACACAGTAAAACAGCTCCCGCTCCCGGTTCCGAAGCAGTTCCAGCGATCGCCGAAAGTCCCGCCCTTTCCGGTGAAACTAGTGACCCCGCCCACGCAGCTTGGGCCCAGAGCACCTATCACCTCCCACGCAGCCTCAGTCTCTCCAGCCGGCTTCTCCTCTGCTCCAGCGCTCACCTCACGCTCCTCTCAAAGGCATGTTAGAAAGAAGCCGGCCCCTTGCTATGATGTATACACATGATCCACCATGACATGTTTGCATGTGTGTAATGACACATACACATTATATATATATTGATATATATTTATATATATATATATCTATAGATATATAGATATAAATACCTATATTTAGGGTCTGGTCAGTGCCAATTCGCCACTATGAAACTTCTCTCTATATAATGGAATCATAAGACATTGATTTATTACAATCTATATATAATATTGTTAGGAAAATAAAGCATGACAAACAGTCAGTCAGCTCAGATGGCTACTTGCTACCATGGTAACCAGTGATGCCACCAAAAAGTGGCCAGCATGCATCCAGCTGACCTGTTGGGAGGTCCCCCGGTTAGCAGGCTGCTAGAAAAGCCTGATTCCTGCTGACATGGACCCCAAAAAGAAAAACAAGGAGAGACAAATGTCCTTAAGGGGTATAGGAGTGCTGGCACAGTCTGCGTGGGCTGCCCGGCTCATGCCTGCTGAGGTGTGGGAATACACAAGTACCACTATATATGTCCTTTTTTAATAAAAAAAATGGTCTGATGAGGTTTCTGGAACACAACTGACATCGCACTCAGGCAGCATACTGAAAAAAGTGATGGGAGTTGTAGCCTGCCAGAGGTGCAAAAAAGTGTGTCATACTTGTGAACATGTTTATTTGCAACTACAAGTTTGTTTCTTTAGCATGATTTGGGGACTCAGACCCTTTCAATGTATTCCTACCCTGCAGTATTTGTGTACTGTAAGCTATATGTATGGTTGCAGTGCTGCATGCGCCTTCATTCCTCACACGCGCCTTCATTCCTCACACGCGCCTTCACTCCTCACACGCGCCTTCACTCCTCACACTCGCATTCTCTCCTCACATGCTGCATGCCCCTGAGTGCTGGGAAATGACATCATACCCTGGCACTCAGACTCAGTGTGCTGGGACTGGGAAATGCAGATAGAGAGGGCTTAGTGGGTCAGTATATGTAAGTACATTTTTCCTACAAAATTGCTTGGAAAGTTATACCTGTGTATTATACCCAAGATATTACTGTAGTTACTTTTTGCCGATTTTGTTTGAAACTAATGGGGAAACAAAATTCTTACCTGAGAATTTATTTTCTGTGTCACTTTCCGGTAGGATAGAAGAAAAAATAAAATGCCCAGAACCTCCTCCCTACCCTCAGTGAATACAAAAGACCTCTGAAAATAGAAAATCATCTTTATTAGGGAGGGCAAAAAATTGCTAGTGGGTAGCATAGGAAATCTAACAAAACTTATAGCGAGGGTCACTAGCAAAACTCTTCTTCCAAACTTGCACTCTTCTAACCTAGAAGTCTCTAGCCGATAATGTCTCACGAAGGTGTGAACACTCTTCCATACAGCCACTCTCTAGATCAGGAACCCCAGCTGGCTCAGCCCAAGTTGTCTATACGGCCCATGTTGAATGAGCTTTAGGTCCTGAGGAAGGTTCTTCACCGCCAGCCTTGTAAGCTTCTGAAATGGCAGAGACTAGCCACTGGGCTGTGGTGCCCTGGAAACCGCTGCCCTGGAGACTGGATCTCCACTACCCGTCTGGCTGATGTTAAGGCTACCAATAGAGAAGTCTTCAGAATAAGCATCCTGATGGAGACGTCTTGCAAAGGCAAAAACAGAGCTAAGGTCAGACGGGTGAGGACCAAATGCAGATCCCAGTCACCAGTGATCACTTATTTGAAAGGCCGTAGGCTGCAGATAGACTTCATTAAGCATTTAACCCAAGGGTGGAATGCCAGTTGTGTGTTCAGGGGTGAACCAAGGCCTGCAATATGGAGCTTCAAGCTTGTAGGACTCTCCATCTGCTAGCTGCCTTTGCTGACCTCAGACGCCCTCATCTCGGAATAGCCTGCTCGTGCACGGAAGTGCATCATGGGAATCGTTTCTGGCTGAGGTAACCGTTCCTATCCTGCAGAGTACAGAGTACCACAAAGCCCAGACCAAGGGCTTCATGGTAGTGAAAACGGATCCACTGGGATCTGTCAAGGAATGAATTCCTCAGCAGTGGCGAATGATCCTCCCACAGTCCAACCAGGGGCGGATAGACAGCGGGATACGGAGCAGGAAACGGAGCTCTCCCACGAGCTCAAGAAAATAACAAATGGAGATGAATGCACCTACCCAGCATAGGACAGGAAAAAACACATGTTTAGGTGGAGGTTCTGGGGGTTTAATTTTCACCTGCCCTATCCAGATAGGCGAAGCCATCTCCTATGCTACAGGGAGTGACTTGGGAAATAGGAAACATAGCTTTCCCTAGTTGAAGTGTAAGCTTTTACTTTTGTGTGAGCCCAATCTGGAGTTGGCCGGCAGTGAGTATACCTGTAAGTGGGTGTAATCGTGAATAGCAGAGCACCTACTGGCAGTACACGTCTTCGAAAATTTTCACAATTTTTCACAATTTTAGCTACATTAAAGCTCAGGGAATTTACTTGTATTACGAGAATTCTTCCTTCTACAAGCATCTCCAGGTTATCCAAACTGACTCCATATTGATTTCAATTGGAATACAAACTTGTGCTCTCCCTTACATTTGGATAGTTAAGAACATGGCTACAATAAGAGTTGCTTGGCTCTGAGGATGTGTTTAACTCCAACAATTTTAAAAAGTTTGAGTACTTTAAAGAATACGTAAATACCCCCAGAAGAAAATGCTTAGGAATCCTCATCTAGCAATCTACTCATCTTTTAATGCACATACCCCAATGACTATGTGTTCACTACAAGAGAACAGCATGAAATCAGATGAAAAACGTATCATCCCAATCCAGGGATTTCGAAAGAATGGAACAAATAGTCTAAGAACTGATTGCACACAAACAACAAACTGGTCCCATGAAAATGCTGGCCTGTACAGAACACTACCAATAAATGAGCTACTGCTTATTGTCTTAAACCATGTGGATTGATGCATACATGCGGTGAAAACCCAAATGCAACACACTTGCATTGTACCAGCACAAAGGCAGAGATGTTAATTTCCTGATCTCCAATGAAAAACAAAGCAGGGCAGACGTTACGGCTCAAAATTGACTAAATTCCGTCTAGTTCTAAACATGATCTAGTTGTGTTGTCAATGAGGCATAAGGGCATTGTTTACTATTATAGTGAATATATATATAATAATATATCTCACAATGTTCCACTACTTACCTTCTGGCCGATATTGTGCTACGATCGTCACGGTCTGGCCTGCCCGTTTCAGGGCTGCTGCTGCCTGTTCATGTGTTGCACTGCGAAGATTCACTCCGTTAACCTGCATCAGCAGAAAAAAATCATAAATTAGCCATATTAATACCTTGCATATTATATGGTGCCACCCAATTGGCGAAAGAGAGGTAAAAAGATGCTCTGCATTAATAGCCAGCATGCTCTATGCATGAACTGCCGGTTAGAGACAGATCCATGATTTCCTCAACCGGCCCTGCTCCTCCAGGAAACAGTATATAATGTTTTATAAATTAAATTGTGTAAGTAAAATATTCTTCTAAATGTCTTACCTGGTTACATAAATAAAGAAATCTAGAGGTCTTGGTAAAGCACTGCTCCCTACTCACACTACATAAAACAAAGGTGTCCCCCCCTGCCGGGTTTAGGTTGATTTTATTTTATTCTCATTTTATTTTATTATTATTGTAAGGTTTTACTTATGTATCTTGAATTATATACTTTGGTACACAATGTATCGTTTGTTGTCCTGGCTGTGTGCTGTGTCGGGCGTCCCTTCCGCTTCGTTCTCCTCGTCATACTCTTACTTTGTCTTATTTACCATTGTACCACTGACGGCTGCTTTAAAATCATTTTGTAATTTTTATTCTTTTTGATCTTTGTATACGTATGTTTGTATACTTCAACTGTATACCTCCTGTTTGCGGCAAAAATAAAAGTTTAAAAAAACAAAAAACAAAGGTGTCCCTTTCTGACCATTCAAAATGTTAGGAGGTATGCAGACACATACATGTACAAACCGAAAAAATGGCAGGATGCTGACAGTCTAGTATTGCCTGCCAGGGGTCATACATGTTCCAACAAGAAGGGTCTAACACTGCTCGCATTCAAACACGCAACTGAATATTACACCAACATTATAAGTCTCTGATTTATATTCGGTATTGTGACAGGGAACAGGGCATTGTGGTGGATAACATGTACATTTCCCACAAAATACTGCAGTGCAATGTATTCGATAACCCCAGGGAGAATGTTTTGTGGTATTGTTTCCTTTTCCAGACTATCAATGTGGTGCCTGCATTCTCCACCATATGTGAGCTGGGATCATGTAACCACACAGTCTTAAGGTTTGAAATACCACATAAGGCTGAATTATTTTTAGAATTGTAGTCCTTTTTATTAAAAGGTCTGTAAACAAACATAAATAAAACAAACAAAAAGAAAAGCCTTGCTCTCTGAGCACTTACTGACAAACAAAAAAACTAACTATCGTTGGACGGCTTACCCGCTACCAACAAAAAACATTTAGCACAGACCTTTTTCGTTTAGGAACCGTTCAGCAGATTTGTTTAGGAGAAAATGCAGTCTCACTCACTGCTTGTATGTTTCTCACCTGACTAACTTACAGGGCTCCTTTTTGTAGCAGCCCCCTGCTGCTCATTGGTAACAGGTGAGTAAATCTCTGAACCAGAACTCCTGGACTGGCTGCATCACCTGCTGCAAGTAAACTGTGGAGTGGAGCACTGGCCCGCCCTTCTCTCCAAATGCTCCACCCCAGGGACCCAAACATAACTACAACATTACCATTACTTTGCTGGTAACAAAACATTCTCCCTGGGGTTATCGAATACATTGCACTGCAGTATTTTGTGGGAAATGTACATGTTATCCACCACAATGCCCTGTTCCCTGTCACAGTATCTAAATAACGCTAGTTACTTGTCCCATCTACTCTACTTAATTTACCATTTCTGAATGAAATACATTATATGAAACATCATTCATACTAATGCTTTATCCCTAAACCCTTCCCAGAAATAATTCTGTAATCATATAAAATTTTCTCTCATTGATAATTTTTGCCACACTTAATCATGTGACACAAAATCAAATACTGAATGATTGTTGCCATAGAAACATAAAAAGCATCATTATAGATCTACATAGCACAGCACAGATTGAAACCCTTTTGCCTAAACACAGCACCTTTAATACTTGTTTGGCTTTGTCACTTAATAGTTAAATGTAAATATTTTTGACGATGCGTGATTGGCTGCTAGTCTATAGGGTTAGATGTCCAATGTATGAAACCGAGTAGAGGTTCACTCATCTTGCTCGGAAAAGGAGAGGCGTATGCTGGGAATATATTAAATTCTAAGCCCAAGGCACAGAAGATCTACCTTCAGAAATGAATTATTCAACATTTCTTAAACACAAATGAATATTCTTGGTGTGACAGATTTAAAATGTTATCAAGTTATATGAATTTTTATGTAGGTATGAGTTTTATCGAGCATAAGTGGGGGCAAGTTGGCAAATAAAAGGAATTAAAAACAAGAAATGCATTTTTCTCAATCATAGTTTTTATTAAATATGAAAAAATAGTTTATATGTAAATTCGTATTTACTGGTAAAACTTTTTTCCTATAGAGTAGTCTTATATTCAGAATTTTTTTTCCTTAATTAATATTAACATTTTTTTTATAATCAAGCAAAAATGGTCTTAGTCCTGAGATTTATCAGATGATGGTTGAGAATTCAAGTTCTGACTAAACATGTGAATATTGAGGTGGAATTGGCTTATTAGTGTACCAGTGTTTTGGACAGGCTACAGTATGAAAAGATAGGGTTATAGAGGGACATATTGGTATATTAACCCTATGTTGTCATATGGATGAGCAAAATACATGTTTAACAATTGATTGCTCATTCCTCTGGAATTTACGGGGTAACCTAATTTGGTGTTTCAGTGCTAAATGGCAACAAAACACTAGAACTAACAAATGATTAAATATCTTTGAACAAACATATCAGGAAAGAAAGATTTTCCACTGCAGAAACAAGCACTCACAGAAAGGATGCGGTCCCCACGGCGAAGCTCTCCACTCAGGTCAGCTGGTCCCCCAGCTAAGATAAATGACACAAATATTCCCTCTCCATCTTCTCCACCAACAATGTTGAAGCCCAGTCCTGTGGAGCCTTTGTGTAGAATGATCTTTCGTGGCTCCCTAGACATACGACGGAAAGACATGTCTAGAACTTAGAACCAGGTTGGTGAGAGGAGTGAGAGAGAAGAGCAACAGAGAGGTAGAGGTAGAGAGAGAGTGGGAAGAAAAAGCCAGTGTGGAGAAGATAAAGAAGACAAGGAATCCAGAGCAGATATGCTTTGTAAGAACCAAGGAAAGGGAACAAATAGATTACAAGCTGTTTTTAGAAATGTCTCAGAGATAATCAAGTTAAGACTGAGTGGATAAGTAGGATGTGAAACTTGAGTAGTAGACTAGCTGGAGCAGTTGGGATGGTGGAGAGCAGCCTGGTTGGTATGAGCAGCTGAAATGAGCTGGATATAGAAACAGCTGCATGGCCGGTCTGACTGGTGCTATCAAAGGAAATCTAATTAAATCCTCTGATGAGTTTCTGGGCAGGTACGCTTATGGATTGCAACATCATCAAAGCCAGCAAAGAATGTACATCACTCGGCTCCCGTAAACCCTTCTCTACTTACCCTACAGTTGCTCTGAGGTTGTGACTGCATGGTTCGTAAAGAGGAGACATTATACTGCTCTACAGCTCTTTGTTATGGCTTGCAATATCAAACCACTTTGTAGGGACCCTCTAAGCAAACAGCCTAACAAAACAAATAGCTCCAATCCTACACCTCTCCTCAATCCCCCTTCTTTCACTCCTACCTCTCTCGGATTGTCCTTTGCGCAGGAAGCTGTCGCTTCAGGGGTGCTGATATTGGGGGTCTCCGGTACGACATCGATGAAGAGACATTCACAGCAAACATGAGTGCTGATCGGCTCACGCTCCTCTCCCCTTCTCTAGAGGTTTAAGGTTCCTTTGCAGCAGTGATGTCTCATTATGTATTTCTGCCCCCCATGATTTTCTACATTGCCCTCTCTCACCCTTCTTTCCTATTCACTATCAATAATTTTTCTTCTTCTTTTTCTCACTCCCTATACTCTTTCCTCTTCACTAATCCACCATTCATTCTTTTGCTCTTCCTCTGGTAAATTCTCCCTGTTCTTCCTTGTGGTGCTCAGTCACTGCTGCCTATTTCTAGCTCCGCTCTGTCTGTATCCCTGTCCTTCTCCCAGGAACTTGCAGAGATATTTTGAGCTCCTGTTCACCATCTAGTCTGCACTAATCTGCCTTTCCAACACTTACTTGCTCAATCTCTCACACTGACACATTCTCGCTCACAAAACACGTAACGTGTTGTTAACACCTCTCTCTCTCTTCAGCTTAAAAATTAACCACTGAATGTTATTCAGGAAGAATGACATGCAAAATATAGAACAACACCTACTGAAAGGACCCCTTCTCCTGAAAGCACAGATTGACCACCTTTGCATATAATTCCACAGTCGCAGAATGTAGAGATTCCTCTTTGTGTGGCCATGACCGGGGGAACCCTTTACTGAGAACAGCTGACATACTGAGCTATATTACTGTATGTGATAGTTTGGGGGCATTAATTGTCTGGGGACATTAATTGTACTTCCTGCGTCTATGACTCTGTCAGTGGCATTGCTGTTGAGCTAGTTTGCATTCCAATCATGCCAAGTCATGTTATGTCACCAGTTCAGAGACCTGGCGGTGATGTCACTTAGCACCTGTTCACGTGTCCTTACAAACAAGCTTTTAATTGTTTTATGAGGATGTGATTCACTAACGTGCCTGTGTTGTCAATGACACCCATCAATCTAGCTCGCCAAATAAACTCTCTATTGGCCCTTGTCTCTCTCTCTAAATTTCCAGTGTATTTCTCTATCATTTATCTCGTTCCACCTCACTTCCTTTAAACATGGCAGCACCCTTCCAAATCTCTCTCTCCCTTGAACCTCCAATTTTGGATGCCCCCTCCACCTTATTTGCATCATGATTCAGACCGCAGACATTTTAATTTAGCTACGCCCGTAACAGATTGATATTAACCGATTTTTTTAAACACATTCCGATTTCTTTAATTATTGGGTTGTGTATCCTTGATCGGATGCTCCATGCAGGAATCAATCTTTTATTAGGTCATGTAACGAACATGTAAGCCTGACCAGAAGCATCACTAGTTTTGGGAAACTTACTATGACAATTCACTTAGAGTTTGAATCTAATTTGAAGGTCAATTCAGCTAAAATGCAGTCAGATGTTTTTTTTACTAAAATATTTTCTTCTTAATTGAGATTTAATTAAAGCGTCTGTGTACATGCACAGCCCAGAGAATGTCTAAAAATATTTCAAATATTTATACCAGTGAATTTTATACCTCTGTGAATTTTGCTGGCACTATACACAATAGTAGCATACCTAAAGGGGGCAGTGCGCCCCGCGTGCCACCTACCAGGAAACCGAATTCAGGCACAGGCAGAGTACTTAAGGGGCAGGGGCGATACAGGCAGAGTACTTAAGGGGCAGGGGTGATACAGGCAGACTACTTAAGTGCAGGGGTGGCACAGGCAGGCAGCTTAAGGGGAAGGGGTGGCACAAACAGACTAATTAAGGGACAGGGATGGCACAAACAGACTAATTAAGGCAGGGGTGGCACAGGCAGGCTGCTTTAAGGGGCAGAGTTAGCACAGGCAGACTGCTTAAGGGGCAGGGGTGACATAGGCAGACTGCTTAAGAGGCAGGGATGGAACAAACAGTTCATTTTAGGGTCATAAGTGGCACAGGCAGGCTGTTTCAGGGGCAGAGGGGGCACATGCAGGCTGTCTGATTCAAGGGTGGAGGTGGCACTGGCAGGCTGACTGTTTCAGGAGCAGAGATGGCACAGACAGGCTGCCTGTTTTGGGGGATATTGGTGGACAGGCAGGCTGCGTGTTTCAGGGGTAGAGGTGGCACAGGCAAGCTCTTTCTAGGGCAGAGGCCTACCACGTCAATGTCTAGCTTAGTATATTGTGATGGAGGTTATGCTAAACTACTGTCAATGTCTGGCTCAGTATATAGATATAGGAGTTATGCTGTACCATATTTGTTCAGTAAATTGTATTTATTTACATCTATTTAGATTATTTATGAGTTAATTTATTTTTTCAGATTTCTAGTTTTTTTTCCAGCTAACATACAGTTACAAATACAAATTTGTGATATAAATATTTTTGCCAACATCATTTTTTTTGTGTGGGGGTGCCACATACAGGATGCGCCCCGAGTGCCAAATACTCTAGGTAAGCCCCTGATACACAAGCAAATGACTAAAACAACATTCCAGTTCTCACTTCTATTTTTATAGTCTTTATAATAATATTGTAAGTATGGTATGAAACTAAGCAACTCTCAATCAGAGCACTTGCCTGACAATGATAGGCTGCTTCAAGCAGCCAATCAATAGCACGACTCGTGGAATCACAAAGGAGGAAGTTGCTGCAAGTAAGAGCTTTTCTTGTTTTTTTTTTTGTTTAAAGAATGCTTATTGAAGAATTTGCAAGGTACTTTGATATACATTTTTCTTTAGTGAGGCTGTCAAGAACAGTAAACTGTCCCTTTAATTACCAAAATGAGCTTATATTTGCATGTAGATCTACATATATATATATAAACACACCCATAAAAACAAACGGTTAGAATCAATTATTTTAAGTTCTATTCTATGACTGACTCAGAAATAATTAGTGAATTCCCAGGAAGCATCTCACCAAACTGAAGGTTCTGAAAACTGGTTTAACCAGATTCAGTCAAAAGATTTGCTGGAAACATTAAAATCCCCAGCCATGGCTTTAAACGTAATCTGCCATGAAAACATCCTTTATATTTCGTTTCTTAACTTTGACCACATAAACGTCAGGAACTGGATATCTCATTTCACTTGTTGTTAACTCTCTTGGGTGCCAGAGGGCTTTGCAAACATACACTTTAAAAAAAATAATAATTTGTGATTGTAAATACTGTATGTTAACCAGAAACTAGACTGGGGTGCAGAACTGGATTTTAGAATGACTTGAGGCTCTAGATTGAGTATGTTCATGACATATCATTCAAGACTTCTCAAATATATCAGAAACATTGAAGTCTTATACCAACAAATCAGTTAAGGTAACACACAAACAACTACTAAACAACTAAGACCAAGAGGGTCTGCGCAGAAAACTAATAAAATAGCACACAAAAGTCCCAGTCATAGAATAAATACTATCTCATGTTCCAGATTGTAGGCACGTTTGAACAGGGTCCTCCCCACCTTTTGTTTCTGTCGAAAGTCGAAACTGTGATGCACTGCTTGTAGTGTCATATTTACCTATTTTACAGTCCTGTGGAATATGATGGGGCTAGATCAATCAATAAATAATCATGGTCACATAACTCTTGACATCATGGTGGCTATAAGTAGAACTACAAGAACAACCTTGAGAATAAGCAGAAGCAAGCTCATGGCAGTGGGCCAACATTTTACAACGTGAGATCCCCGTAGGGCATAAGTTCCCTCATCTTTTGCAACCAAAAATGGTATTCTTTACCAAATCTTGTCCATGGATAGCAAGGCCCTGATTCATACCAAACTATGCAACAAAGAGTTCTTGGTAACGTCTTATGGTATTTTGATCTACCCTCTTTTGTTTGCTTATTGCTTGCAATATAAGAATCAGCAACTGTTAATTAAAAGTGGCACCTATATGAAAACACAGTGTTACAATATGCAACGGATTTTAAACGTTATATTATAGCTCGTCTTTAATCTTGAGCCAAGCTGCAGTTAAAGCGAACTTGTCACATTAACCTTAATGTGGAACAAATGTTTGCTGAGGTTTTCTGTTTAATCACCAGCCAACTTGTGGGTTAAATGGATGTGTCTCACTCTATTAGAGAACTAAAAAAATATTCAATCGTTTGAATTGGTCTTTTATAGGCAAAATTAAGATTTATAGATGGGGTATGGGACATTGACATTATGTAAAGAAAGGGACCTTTGAGAATGGTATGGTGGGCTGATTGCCTCCTGGGCAACTTTTCTTTTGCATTTTCTCTGCAATTCAGCACATCATTGGTCAAAGTACATTATGAGCAAAAAATGGTTTAACACAGTATATTTTTTTTTAAATTGTTTTAAAAGCTCCTTCCTACCTGGCACTTATACTAGTTGACACCTGAAAAGGACCACATGTCTCAACTTTGCCTTGCACATAATTTAGGGTCTCTCCTGCAATTTACTTCACAATGGTCTGCTGGGAATATGGAAACAGTGACAACACTCACTTCTCGATGGATGAAATGTCTAGTGATCTTACTGCTGGTAATCTACCAGGTAATGCATGATGTCAGTGATTAGCTGCATGCATGCTCTGGCTTGATTCATGCATAAAAGATAGTGTGCTCTAAGCATCAAGAAGCCTCACTTGACCCACACATAGGAAGAAGTATTGCGTATTCATATGCTTCATGCTGTCACAGCAGTCTGCGGATCCAGTGCCATGGAGGCAGCAAACAAAATGAGTCTTTTCATATAGGTGAAGTCATGGGAGCAGGAACTTTTACAGGTATCTAGCAAAAACGGTGACACCCAGCAGTGGGAAGACCATGTAAATATTTACATTTTATGTTGTATTTCTACAGTATGTTTTCACAAATCGATACAGATCATAATTATGTGTTTCCTCTATACTATATAGGACTCCTTTAATATTTCTTTTATTCTAGGTTTTACTCTTGACTTCTTGCCTACTACTTGCAACTTCACTGTCCACCTTGTGGAGGTACGTGTAAGATTGCATTGCAACCATTATACCTTTATGGTGCACACGCATAACAGTGTTTTTATTGCTGCAGTATAATAGATTGTAAGCTTTCAAGACTATCTAGATCTCTTTTTCTATGCTTTACATAATTGCAGCAAATGTGTTGTGTTGCAAGAAGAGAACCAGCATCCAAGCCTTTGAGCAAAATATGTTAACCTCTGCTGCCCTCTAGTGCCCAATTTAGCTCTTTACAATGGCTGTTTTCTTCATGTATATGTTTCTTTATTGAAAGCTCCGCATCATTACTCCTTCTGTGCCAAAGCTCTATGAGACCATCAGCAGATCGCCAGGTTATGGTTATTTCTAACGTATCCAACTAATCTCTGTTGTTTCTCTTTCTGGTTTTCTTCTTTTACTATAAGTAAGATTTTCTTAATCTTGCGGCTGTTCTTGAACACTGTAGTAATATTTTATTCATTACAGGTATTTTTTATGTCTTATTTGATCTATTGGTTTGTTTCTTGTTTAAGATTTTCATCATGTGTCCAAAACTACTTATAAACAAGATTTCTTTTTTAAAAGGACACGTCTGTGGAAATATGCATTGTGTTTGATGATAGATTATTTTTTATTTGTACAACAAAACTCATAAGGCACCTATTAGTAAATGCTTGTGTGAAGCACATTAGAAAATTCACTTTTCAAGCCCCCCATTTTAAGAGACTACATCATTTAACAATTTAAGTGCCCATGGAAATCCTTCTACGGTTTTAGTGTATGGAAGAATTTTCATTTTTCATGACCTGGACCTAAACCCAGTTGTGTATCTGCATCCTTAAATCAACAACGTGAAGCATATTGCAACTTTCTTCAACTTTGGTGTCAATATTTGCCAATTATTCTCTGTCGCTGAAATTTTCTAGTTCTACTCCCACTAAAGTTTTGGCAGACTCACAAAATCTGGGGCTTGAGCTCACACATTTATATTACACACTCCACTAACATACATTGAAAACTTGCCTTCCTATGTGATATATTTTACCATATTCATCTCCTAGTCTTGGGCATTAACTATTTAATAGCAAATCATAATTATTCTATATAGTGGCTCATCAAATGCGTTAGCCCCAATGGCCCTAATACTGGTCATTGTCATTATTTAAAGACACACTTAATTGAGTCACCTGCATTCAAGCAGGGATATCAACCATAAAATAAGTGGTAGCAAAAACACCAATTGGGAATCTTAATTATCCTCAAAGCAGGGTAGAATCCTCAAGGCTTCAGCCCCCTTACTACCATCTTACAATGCATCTGCTTTCTTACACTTAAAAGTTAATTCCCACCAAATGCTTTTATAACTGGTATTAGATTAAAAAGACATTTTCAAAAATAATGTGCTGTGTTCCTTTTTTAAACAGTTCTAGTTTTTTGAATAATATTTTTTTCTTATATACTATATGGACCAAGGTATTGGGACACCCCTTCTAATTAATGAGTTTATATATTTCAGCCACATCCATTGCTAACAGGCATATAAATTGAAGCACGTAGGCATGTCATCTCCATAGACAAACATGGGTCATACTGAAGAGCTCAGTGGCTTTAAACGTGTTAATGTTATAGAATGCCACCTTTGCCACAAGTCAGTTTGTGAAATTTCTGTCCTGCTAGATCTGCCCCGATGCACTGTAAGTGCTATTATTCTGAAGGGGAACTGTCCAGGAGTAACAAAAGCTTAGCAACCAAGCAGTAGACCACTCACACTCACAGAGTGGGGCTGCCGAGTGAAGAGCATTGTGCATAAAAATGATCTGGAGAGCATCACCCTCTCCAGAGTTCCAAACTGCCTCTGAAAGCAACATCAGCACAAGCGCTGTGTGTCAGGAGCCTCATGAAATTGGTTTCTATGGCCAAACTGCTACACACAAGCCAAAGATCAATAGCTTGCAATGGTGTAAAGCACATTTACTCTGGAGCAGTGGAAATATGTTCTTTGAGTTGACGGACGATGGACAAATTTGGGTTTGGCAGATGCCAGGAAAACTCTACCTACCGGACTGCATAGTGCCTACAGTCAAGTTTGGTGGCGGAAGGGATAATGATCTGGGACTGTTTTAGGGTTTGGGCTAGGCCCCTTAGTGCCAGTGAAGGGTATACAAAGACATTTAGACAATTATATGTTTCCAACATTGTGTCAGCCAGTTTCAGGAAGACCCTGTCTTGTTCCGCATGTCTTTTCCGCCATACACAAAACAAGGTCCATAAAGACATGGCTTGTAGAGTATGGTGTGGAGGAACTTGAGTGGCATACAGAACCCTGAACTTTACCCCACTAAACACCTTTGGGATCAACTGGAACCAGGCCTTGTCAGTGCCAGACCGCACAAATGCTACCTTGGCTGAATGGGCACAAATTCCCACAGACATACTCCATCTTGTGGAAACCCTTCCCAGATGAGTGGAGGCTGTTATAGCCGCAAAGGGTGAGGATTTCATATTAATACTTACTGTTTTGGAATGGGATGTTCAGCAAACTCATATAGGTGTGATGTCAGGTGCCCCAATACTTTTGTCCATATAGTATAATCCAGATATCAGCCAATTGTATGATCTGTTATTTTAGCCCAATCTACTAGACATACACCCTGGGTCGTTATCATACTGCCTGTGGTAAATCATACATAGGCTCATTGTTAAGAGATTCTGACTAATGAACACCTATGGAGGACTAAATTAGCATTGCAATAAAAATCAGCTCAATGTTGTGTTTGTGCAGAGAAAGTCAACCAAAATATCACACCACTGACAACAATGGCGGCAGGTTTTTGTCAATTTCGACCTACACTATTGTATACAGCACTGGATTGTATTCTCAAATTTGAAAAATACTCCTTCCCATAGGCTGCCATCCATTTGTGAACAATTAAAGTATCAAAATATTTAGTGCAGCCTCTGCTTGCTCACACATGTACAAGTTGTGGAAGAATCCTCAATAGATATAGAATTATTCCAAAAGTCTACAATTTCATTTTCATAGTGCACTTCATGGACTGATTTAGCTGTAGAAAATGCCTAGGGCTTATTGTTTAACTAAATATGATCCCAGCCAGCACAGTCATGTCAGTTCCCCATCCTATCAATGATCCACTCAGCCTTTTTTATAGAACAAAGTTTGAATTAGCTCATTATAACATTTGTTGATACAGAGCCTGAGATGTGAATTTGACCCCAGTTTACACACAGCCAAAGCTTACCGGGTAAAATCTTCTTCTCCCAGCATGTGTCGGGGAACAGGTGAAAACCTGGAAGGGGTAACTTGAGGAGGCTGGTAGGGGGATTTGCTCTCCACACTGCTGAGGTATCCCCCAAGAGTAGAGTTATGGCTTATGTGGTTTTCAACTGTGAAGGCTGGATACAAAAAAACAAAAAAAAATAATAACTGAGACATGGTAAGGGGAACAGAGAATTGAAAGCATAAGGAACTCAAATATGTAACATTTAGGAGCAGAAGTATGGAAACATCTGACAAAACTTGAGTAAAGTTCTGTAAAGGAGAATATGTAGTAGCTAAGGAACCAGACAAGTGAAATGAGCTGCACGGTACTGACAGGACACATATATATATATATATATATATATATATATATATATATATATATATATATATATATGAATGTCATAGGTGTGCAAATGAAAATCTTTATGATTTGAGTGAGTAACAGGATGTGTCGTGCAAGAAAATGAAACACTGAGGTGGGAGAGTGAATGGGAATTGGCAGGTGATGGATGACGTGTTCTAGCACTTGAATAAGAAGCTTTATTCCTTTTGTTATTGTTTGAATGAATTAATGAATGAATGAATGAGTGAATGAATGTTGTGTAGGAACGGGAAAAGAGGGTTCTACGGATTAAGGAAAAATATACTTAATGAGCAAATTGATGAAAATGCAAGATACAATAAGAAAAAATGTAAGCCAATGAAGGTTATGCCATGAATAAGGAAACCAGAAAAAAAATAGTATTTGTGGTCCATAAACTGTAAATGAAGATGATTGGATGTGACGCTTTAAATGCTGAATAGATATATGGAACCAGTTAGGAAACAGAGCATATACAGAGCAAATAAACAGTGCAAGGTTGGTAAATGGTGTGTGACTAGTGATCATTGGGAAGGAATATAATAATTTGTTAAATTAATTCATGAATGATGTGATGCATTAGAGGAATGTATTAAACTCTGTAATGTGAATTAATTAAAAGCTACATCATAGGCTTTATATCTATAATTATGGAATGCTACTACTGAGTGAGAAGGTTATGATAAGCAAATTGTTTGTACCAGGCATTATTTAATTAAGATTGACAAACTTGACAAAAAAAGTAAAAAAAAAAACACAAAACATTATCATTCTGAACGAAGGGACCTGAAATATGAAAAGCAAATTTTCCATATAAACTTCATAAAAGAAGTACATCAATTAAAGTAATAGGGTATATCTAGGGACTCACTGCTGGCATAGTCAGGAGGTGCGTAAATCTCGTTGAGGTGAACAGGGCCAGGTTTGGCAACTTTGAGATAAACCATATCAGAGGTGTTCTTCAAGGCGGCCACTGCTTCCTCATGCCGGACATCTTGTAGGTTTGTGTTGTTCACCTGTTGAGAAGAAAAAATAATGACAATAGGGATACAAGGCAGTAATACAAGCTACTTTCATCATGTACATGGTATCGAGAGTAAGGGGAAGTCTAAGGCCTACTGTTGGTTGGATTACTAGGGAGACACAACTCTGCTCAAAGCATACATGAAATATACCCTAGAACTAGTGCTACTTACAAATAATGTCTGTTCAGGGTTGACTTGACTTGCAAATCTTAAGGATTCAAAGATGTATGTGGTTTTCCACAGATATAAAGTTGGAAAGACCAGGATTCATGATCCTTATTTGTAAGTTATCAGTATTGATGAGAGGTCATTCAGAGAAGAGAAGAACGAGAGGGGTGAGCAAAAGAGAAATGGGAGAGATGAAGATGGGCTTTCCTAAAAGAATTACCATTTGGAGACATATGCTCTCCCAACTCACCGCCAACAGCCTGTCTCCAATTTGGAGTCTCCCGTCCTTCTGTGCAGCTCCTCCTTCAATGATCTTTGTGATGTAGATGCTGTTGTCCCCTGGAATGTGCTGGTTACCAATACCTCCAGCAATGCTGAACCCAAGCCCTGTAGATTTCAAAGGAGGCAACTTTTAGGTATAGTAACATGAGAACAGGGGTAAGGTGATTTCTTAGACATTACCATGGCATTCTGACTTTAAACACAACACAATGAATGATCAAGTCATTTCCAATAAGGTCACTGCAGGTCCCTCAAACTTCAATTACTGCTTATATAGTTTCTGACAGCTCCCACAAAGAAGCCACAGGTGCACATGGAGAGGGACACATAATAAAGTTACAGTAGATTCTTATTTATGGTTAGTTATGGTATATTTAAGACAAAAATATGCTTTATATATCCCACTTTGACTACGGAGAGGAGACTAACATGATTATTAACAGTGGTATATACTAAGGACATATGTATTAATTTTGCCCTCTGTAAACTCACCTTTAGGTCCTTTTAATAGATTGACCTCCATGATGGTCTCTGGGGGGCTGTGCCTGCGACGCACCAGAAGCCTCACCACCGGTCCAGCCTCCTTTAGAGCCTCCACTGCCTTACTGTGCACAACCTCAGTCACATCCACGTCATTCACACGCAAGACGCAATCACCCACCCTGTACAGGGGTTGATGCATGGTTAGTATTAGAGTGGTGATAAACAGCAAGGTAGTGCAAAGACAAAATAAGACATTATCATGTAAACATAGACAGCTGTTGGGCCATCTCACCCTAATCTCCCATCCATCGCTGCAGCTCCTCCTGGAATGATCTTGGTGATAAATATTCCAGGGTCATCAGGAACATGCGGATTGTCAATACCTCCAGCAATGCTGAACCCCAACCCAGAATTTCCCTGCAGGAAATGGAGAAAATTCATAGAGAGGTCTTCATTTTCAGAAGGTATAATGTAGGATAACACAAGAATTGACTTTGGAAAGGAGAAGATTCAGAGAACAACACAAGGCATCTACTATGCAAGTCATACTCACCCTCTCCAAAACAATTTCTTCATATTTATACAAGCCATCACTGCCATTTACCTACAAGAAGAGGAACAGAGCCACTGAATTACAAATAGCAGACAGAATTAAAATAAAAGCCAAGAAAGCATAAAGAAATCATGAAGTAATGTGTTAGACCATACAGAGCCCTCAGAACTATTGCACATCACTATCTGCTCCTATAGTAAACAGAGGACAACTTTGAAAACACAATATTCCTACTGAATGGCCTGCAACAATGTCAATGAGAATAGCTACCTCTAGGACAATTCAATAAACATCTGGTTTATTTCTCATTTCTAGTACATACAATACACAAAGGACAGACACAAATAGAGATTTATGAGATTCATTGTCATTGTCAGGTAGTCATGGAACCATTGTTTCAAAATAAAAGAAAATGGACCACGGTACCGGTCCGGTGCTTGATCTGTTATGGACCAGGTGCATACTTAGATTTACAATGAAGCCTCATCACTTTGCTGAACGTGTTCTTCTATGCACTTCTATTTTAAAGCTCCATTGGTGCGCTTCATGGTACACAAATCCATCTTTTTTACAATATGTGGAACTAAAGATGAGAACTGCAGGCTACAGTGGTCACTTAAGGTGAAACTCTTGTCTCCTTACTGCTGCTTTTGTTACCTTTCCACCGTGGAGAGTAGTTTTAAGCTGTGTAACCCGGAGGTTTCCTTAATTGGAACAGGTTTCCCAAAGGGAAGACCTTTTTGTCTATAGAGCCATAGATGGTGGATGGCACCTGTCTTTTAGAAGTCCAAATTACACTGTAGGACATGTGGAATCTCACAATCACATATAAACAACCAGACGCATTGTTTATCAGATTTGTCTAGGACAAAAGAGAGTATGTGCAATTTGCCCAGATTCAAAGTGTATGCAAGAGATTGTAATGGGAAGAAGGACCAGGGTTAAATTATTTGATATTTCATTCCACAAAACTGATGCAATACATGGGCTTATATGGACCAAACAACAAATAAGGATCAAGTCCAACAGAAAAAAAAAATTGACAATACATAGAAGTTCATGCGTTTTTGTTTTTTTAACATTTACACTTAAAATAAGCATTTAGTATGGAATCAAGGGATAATTCATTCACTTACGATTGTTACCATTCTGCAAACACTTTATGTACTTAAGCTTGGTTTGAAATGATCACATATTAATGGTTCTGAAGATTCTGGCTGTACCAAAGCTAACAAAAGCCAACATCTTGACTCAACACCAATGTGGTCACTCACACATTCAGGAATCAAATCTGCGGAGTGGGCAGAAGAATAAATATCTGAAGGCTCAGACAAAAGTGCAACCAATCTTACCCACACAGAACATGTCCAGCAGACAACTAAATAAACTGGATAATATACAGAATTGAGAGATTTACAAAATATTCTGTTTTAGGGACCTTGAATAAAGCTGCAAGTTAGACCTGTCCAAATTATGCAGCCTTCAGATCAATGGTTATTTAACAAAGATTTTGGTAAGCCAACAAATAAGGGCAACTGTTACTACATCAATATATGGAAGGTAGAAACTATTCTTCAAACCCTGCCATACCTACATCTCACAATTACATATGCAGTGCTTCTAGTGGACAGCTTATGCATCATTCATACCTGCTTGTAATGCAGCTATTCACTGGCTACTGTTTATAAAGAAATTCCTGTTTTCAGGTTGTTTTTGGCAATAAGAATTTTGCAGAATGCACCCCTGTACTGAACTTACCCTCTCTAAATAATAGGTCCTTCATCAGGAAGTAGGTCAAACACAGTAGTGTGTAGCTTGGCCACTGGAGTGGCATACTGTATCCCATGTAGCCTGTGTAAGGCATGGATTAATAAACTACTTTCTGCCAGGCTCTGACTCTCTGGCCCCGTGGGAGGTCTGGGTCTAAATCACTGTAAAGTGGTGACATGAGAACAGGGACAAAGATCTGCCACTGTGATTTCAGCAAACACACAGAGCGTTCTGGCAGTCACTGGTATGATACAGCCAACAGGAGGTAAGGCCAACAAAAAGGGGCAAACAGGAGAGCAGTAATACACAAGGGGACAAATAAACTACAAGGAGGGGAACCAAAAGGAAAAAAACACCAAAAAAACAAACAAAAATACACCCATCTGTACTAAGAGGGTACAAAGAAGTACAAACAAAAACAATACACAGGTTTCCAGTGGAGACGCTAGTAAACATGTAGACATAACTTTTAACACCACTGTAAAGATAAGAGTAACCATTTGAGGTTATACCTGTGTATTGTAACCTGAACTATATATAAGCAATAATATGTATAGTAAGAGAAAACACTACTATGCTTTCCCTAATGATGGGAAACTGTTACTAGAAGCTTTCTCAAACAAAGCATGGTGGACACTGTCAGTTCAGGGGACATTTCCACAGATAATACAAAGACATTTCCATCCACAAATATCATCCTGGGACAGAGGTCACAATCAGGGGCCATTCGAGCGGTAGTGTTCAGTGGCATATTAGGTTGGTCCTAGGCATGTAACATTTCTGTGCTTTGAACAGATAGGAGCATCATGTGAACTAAAATAACTCCCATGATACACATAAACATTCTATACCATTAGCATACATCAAAAGATGGCGGGTGAGCTTAATTATGCTTTGGCCAATTCATATAACCAAAACCTCTCATTTATATTATGTTTATATATTTGTTGCCAACTTTATTAAGGTGAGAAGCGTAGACAGTATTTTGTTTTTTGTATACATTGTACAGCCAACGCACTGTATTTGCAGCATGCTTACACCTGTTTGGTAGGCCTCATATTATACATTTGTATTATTTGAGCCTGAGACTAGCTTAGCGCACCGACATTTTTTCTTTTCCCTGTTTGCACATATTTGACGTTGTTGGCTCCTCATCAGTCTGGTTACAGCTTGCTGTCCAGGGGTTAAATGGGAGGAGGTTTAATTGCACCTCCCCCAACACATTAATTTGGTTTTGGTAGCAGTATAAAGCTGCTTTGTGTGCCCACTATGTAGGAGGTGAGAGTAGGTTCTCACCCTATTGAGAGTGTGCCTTGACGTGGCGGGTGAGCTTAATTATGCTTTGGCCAATTCATATAACCAAAACCTCTCATTTATATTATGTTTATATATTTGTTGCCAACTTTATTAGGGTAAGAAGCGCAGACAGTTTTTTTTTATTGTATACATCATTAGCATACATCAAATACACACAGATGGTCATGTGCTGCTTTTGTGCTTCCCTCCACAGTGGCTAGCTCCTACTTGATCTACAAGATGAGATGTGGCAGATGAAGAGGAGAACTTAGGCCAGTGGTGTCCAACCTGCGGCTCTCCAGTTGCTGCAGGACTACATCTCCCATACTCCTCAGCCAGCCCTTAGCTGATAGAGCATTATGGTAAATGTAGTCCTGCAGCAGCTGGAGAGCCGCAGGTTGGATACCCCTGTCTTAGGTTCTGATGGCTCAGGGCCACCTCACAGCTGTATCTAGCCAAAGGTCCTATAGTGAGGACACTATGTCTACCCCAAAAGTGAGTGCAGGGGTAGATTTGACTTGAAATGCATGTGTAACATGGTACAACCTGAATAAAAGTAGTTAGGAACACATTAAATTGGGAAAAAAAATCACTGATTTGACAAATGTTAGCATTTATCTCTGTATTAGACTGTTACCTTTAACTTTCTGCAAACAAACATTTATGATCACTTGAACTTTAAGAGTTTTTTGTTTCTCACCCCCCCCTAATTCACCATGCTGTATATCATAGATAATTAGGTAATTTGAGATAATGCTTCTTATAGATATGTACTGGCACATTTTTAGTCCTAATTTCCAGTAACAGTGACGGGACATCCAGATCTGGAAACTGGCCTTTCAGTTAGCACAATTTACAAGACCCAAAGGACATGGAACACGTACATCAACGAGGTACCTCATTAACAAGGAGAAGATCTCATTAACAGGTAAGGAACAATTACGTATTGTAGAATAGAAAGCATCTTCATCTGTGAACTTTTAGTCATATACACTTGTGGATGAGATATGATACATACAGAAACCATGTTTAAGGAGACATCTTCCCGTGTGTTTTGTGGTCATGCAAACCTTTTTTTCAAGGTGGCAAAGGGCAGTTAAATGCAGAAAAGACACACATCACTTGTGTAGTAAAGTACTAAAAATACTACTTTTATGTTTTTGTATGGGGTTTCACTTTTATGTTTCCAAGAGTTAACTTTTACTTACTGAGGAACCTGGATCCAGACAGTCCGCGTTCACCAGCAATGGTGGCGCCCCTGCCTGTTGGAAATAAATAGGTAGGATTATTAAGTTAGCTGGACATTTAGCAGGTCTATAAAACAGGAGAGAATACAAACACCAAAGCTTGAGGAGATAAAAGGTTCAGCGAAAGCAGTGGTGAGTTTCGGCCCACTTGATGTTTGATACAATATAGTATGTGTAAGATCTCCGACATCCCATGCATGCCAAGAACCATCATGGTGCCTTGTGAAAGAGACGCTGATGTCCTTTAAGATGGTTAATTTTGCAAACTCTTCTCTGAAATAAATGTGGTCATTGATATGGCATACCTCTTCAGAAAATCGACATAAGAGAGGAGGACGACGTATGCTGGTAACTTATGGAATTTATGAATGCATAACAATCTGTGCTAATGCATACATTTTGCAAAAACCATATAGTTAAAAACATTGGCCCTGACTGTTCCATCCCATGTTTGTGCCGCCTAAGAATGTTTTACATAAATGGTACTAAAACCATGATATATTTCATATATACTGTATGAGAAGACTGGGCAGTCTAGGAGTCCCTGACATTTGGCAGGCATATCGTGCCCCACAAATTGCTTGGCATCCCCCTTCATGTATTTTATTCATTGTTCTGATTGAAAAAAATACTTTTTCTTTCTTTATACAAGTTTCAATTTCTACCATATAACTGATAAAAAAAAAAAACATAGCTGTAAATATTATGTGGACTTTGGATATAAAGCAGTAGAACAAACGCAAAACATTTGTTTAAATGTAATGGATATAGCGTTGACGGAGTTACCGTTACAACCGGCATTTGGGGCTCTTGCTGCTGAGCCGACACTCTGCCGGTCATATAATTTATTCTTCTCTCACATCCCTGTTCCTAAAAAATTAAGAAACACTCTATGGAGCTGCCTGGCCCCTTACTTAAAAACGTAAGCGCAATAAAACAGATGTTCTACTGCTTTATAACCAAAGCCCACTAATATATACATTTTTATTTTTATTATTATTATTATTCGCAGAAACAAAAATAGACGAGGGCCCTGTCTATACAGATTAAAAAAGCAAAATACAGTCAGTGGCAACCTTAATGGTCACAATAGCACGTTACCGCAAACAGCCAAATATGTTTCTACAGCTCAGTATATAAAGGCTGCTTCTGCCGTTCCACCAAATATTAGTTCGGGGAAGATGCGTAATCTTGGTGACTATGATAGGATTGTTGGTGCCAGATGCGGCTTTTCTACTCCATAAACAGCAGACATCCTTGGATTTTTATGCACTACAGTTTCTACAATTTTTTACAGAAAATGGTACGATAAACAAAAAACATCCAGTGAGTGTCAGCTCTGTAGGTGAAAGACCTCCAATATGGTGGCTGCATTAGAGAAGAGGGCAATGAGAATGGAATGGACTGGTGGAAGAAGAGGGGATTCTAATAATGTTGCAAGGTTTTGTCACACACACAGGCAATAAATCCAATTGAAACCAGAGAATAGAAGGGGGTTTTGCTTACACCGTGTAGGAGGGGGAGAGTCAATGGGCCTCTATCAGCAGGTTAATAGGGGTATGTGTGCGTGACAAGCAGTTCTGGCAGCAGTTGGCCAGATTTAGATTTAGTAATTAACATTACTGGGTGACACTAATTAAACATCAGGAGCTTGTTACATGCAGTGGTTTCATCAGAACCCCCACCCACATTTGGTTGATGAGAACATATCCTTGTTGGGTAGGTTGGTAAAAATAAGAACTATACAATATGATGGATTAGTTAAAATGCTATTTGTAAATTCAAAAGTACAGGCAGGAGTAGTTACGCCAGAGGGTTATGCTAAATCTGTAATATCACCCTATTGTTTAACAAAGAACTATGAGGCAGGACTCTTGGGAGTCCCAGTTAGTGGGCTAAGCAATACATAACCTGATTGCATTAGCTCCCTGGAGAGATTAGAGAGCTTTTAGGACAGTGTTCTCGATGTAATTAGGTGTAGAGGCTCCATCTGCCCAGAACATGATAACAGAAGGCAGTGACAACTTCCTTATATTGTTTGCATGTCCCCACAGAAGCCCCTCACCCTATGTCTAGAAATGGATTCCTATTAAAGCACACATTCAAACTAAACCTTAACCAAAGGTATCCACCAAAAAACAATACAACTCAGCAAAAGGGTGTTATAGGGTTGAGGTCAGGGCTCTGTGTGGGCAGTCATGTTCTTCCATATCATACTCATCCAACAACGTCATTATGGAACAGAAAAGGGCTTTCTCTAAACTGTTCCCACAAAGTTGGAAGCATAGCATTGTCCAAAATGTCTTGGTATGCTGAAACATTAAGATTTTCCCAAAGCCTGATTTCAATTATTAAGAGCTAAGTCCCAATCATTTTATCCATAGTGGTGCACAAATCAAGGTCCATAAAGACACAGTTGCATGAGTTTGGTGTGGAAGAACTTGACCGGCCTGCACAGAGCCCTGACCTCAACCCCAGTGAACACTTCTGGGATCAAAGCCTTCTTAGAAGACAGGTAGCTGTTATAGCTGCAAAAGGGGACCAACTTCATATTTATGTCTATGTTTTTAGAATGTAATGTAATCAAAGTACCTGTTGGTGTAATGGTCACCTGCCCTGATACTTTTGTCCATATAATGTATGATTTATGGATATGCATGTGGAAGGAGGTTCATATTAGATACACACTATATTATGCATTGATCCAACCCCCACCTTTCACTCAGCATTTGCCTCAGGCTGTTAAATAAATTGCAAAGTTTTCAGCTTCACTTAGCTAATCTCCAATGACCAAGCAATCAATATTCAGATACTGAGCTGTACACTGGGTGTGGAGTCCCTCAGGCACATCTGTCAAACCCATTGTGTGAGCTCAGCCAATCAAAATCTAAAATTCATGGTATCCAGCCACACCTGCCATCACTCTCTGCATCAACTAATCAGAGACTGGAATGAACTGCACAAGAAAAGGACTAGGGATGAAAAAAAGGTCGTTTCCAACCCTGGCACATAACAATAGCCCGACACCTTCTACGTTCTTCCCGCACTGCTGAACGTAGTTGGTGAAATCTCGTTCTACGTCTGATTATAAATACATGCTAAGTTCATACTACTCTGCTCTAACCCTTGCTGAGGAAATATACTTCACCTTTCTTATCTATTCACTGTCTTATAACCCTAAGTGGCTCGTCAATACTTCAATTACCTTCTTTGTCCTCTAACCTTACTGCGTCTGAATATGCCACATACTTAAAAAAAAAAAATTGAAACCATCACATGTGAAATATCTGCACAGTACTTCTGCTGCTCTTATCCTACCTCTGACTCTGCACCCTCCCATACGTCTTCTACGTTAAACTGATTCTTTCTTGTCAATGAAGATGAGGTTTGTGCTCTTCTTCTGTCCTCTTGTCCAAGCGCATCTCCCCTTGATCATATCCCTTCCCATCTTAGCCAGTCTCTCTTATCTATTCTTGTCCCTACATTAGCTCATATCTTCAACCTCTCTTTCTCTACTGGATCTTTCCTATACTCCTTAAAGCATGCTACCATAACTACTATGTAGAATGTGCCCT
Organism: Spea hammondii; assembly: GCA_029215755.1. Taxonomy (NCBI): domain Eukaryota; kingdom Metazoa; phylum Chordata; class Amphibia; order Anura; family Pelobatidae; genus Spea; species Spea hammondii. Next base: position 36,287,879 of record JARDYJ010000008.1, read on the forward strand.
CCCTGGACCCGACTGATCTATTGAACTACTGTCCCACCTCTCCACTTCCTCATGCTTCCAAGCACAAATTGCATACAATCAAATAACAACATTTCTTGACTCCAGCTCTTTACATTACCCTCTTCAATCTGGAATCCGCTCTTGGCATTCTACTGAGACCACCCTTGCTAAAGTTACTAATGACCTACTAACTATTAATCCAAGGGCCTCTACTCTATGCTAATCCTTCTGGATCTTTCTGCTGCTTTTGATACTGTGGACCACCCTCTTCTCCTTCAAACTCTTCACGATCTTGGTCTCTGTAACACTGCTATCTCCAGGTTCGCATCCTACCTTTCTGATCGTACCTTCAGCATTATAGTCTCCAGTAACACTTCCTCTCCCCTACCCCTCTCAGTTGGTGTACCCCAAGGCTCAGGTCTATGAACTCTTCTGTTCTCACTTTACACTACTTCACTTTGCAAACTAATCTTAACCACTGACTTTCAATACCACCTGTATGCCAATGACACCCAGATCTACCTGTCCTCTCCTGATCTCTATCCCTCTGTCTTAGATTAACTAGTTGTCCTGTCTCTAAATGGATTTCTGCATGATTCCTAAAACTCAATCTCTCCAAAACTGAACTTCTTATCTACTCTCCCTCAACAGTTTCCCTCAATGTCAATGGTGCAATCTTCCCGTTCCCTCACACTTGCTACCTTGGTGTCACCCATGACTCTGACCTTTCATTCACCCTCCACATCCAATCTGTCTCAAAAAACTGCCATCTCCATCTTAAAAACATTGCTCGCATGTGTGCCTTCCTAACACAAGATGCCACTAAGGATCTTATTCATACCCTCATTATCTCCTACCTTGATTGTTGTTACCCTGTCTTAGCTGGTCACCCTCATGCGTGTCTCATCCCTCTTTAATCCACCATGAATGCTGCTGTCCGACTTATCTCCCGCTCGCTTTACTAACACCTCTCCCCTCTGTCAGTCTCTTTACTAACTGCCTGTGCATTTCAGGATTAATTTCAAAATCCTGACTCAAAAGGAGTTAATTATTTTCATAGTGGTTCCCCTATTTACGTCTCCTCACTCATCTCCAAATATACTCCCACCCGTTTTCTCTGCTCATCCAATGATCTCCGTCTGTGCTCTCCTGCGATCTCTAGTTCTCATGCACGCTTGCAAGATTTCTCAAGGAATGTCCCTATCTTCTGGAATGCCCTCCTCCAGTCTATCTGTCTTTCCCCTGCCTCCGATCCTTCAAAAAATCCCTCAAGACCAACATCTTTAGGGACCCTACAAACATATGCAATGATGCCCTTCCTCCTTCTTCCGTAGCCCACTTTTCCTAGTCCCTCTCCTGCCTTTGGGCAGTACCTATACTAATGTGGCTGGTCAATCCCCAACAGTGACACTTTTACCTCTTGTCTAATACACCCTAATGCCCTCTAGATTGTAAACTCACCCGAGCAGGACCTTGCTTGTGTAAGTAAGTTAATGTTATAGATTACTTGTTATGTCATATTTACACATTGTACAATGCTGTGGAATATGATGGCACTATATAGAACAATAGATAAAAATAATTTAATGTTAGAAACCCACTCTTTGCGGAACCAGTAACTTAACACTCTGTACTCTGCACCATTTGAGATATTCCTTGCTTTTTGTTCACTTTAATTGACTTTGATCGTCTGAAGAGGAAGGGGCATAAGAAAGAAAGAACGTAAGTTTAATAATGCACTGCTTTGGCTTCAAATAGCACTGAACTCTTTACTAAGATAAAAGAGCACTATTTATTTAGGCCCAATACCTCAAACAATCAAAATGTTTGAACACCCTAAAACCAAAGCCACAAATCTTCATAGGTTATTTCATCATGCTCAATGCTTTAAACCTGCCAGGTCTCCTTTGACAATCTCTGTTCTTTCACTATATGATGTATAATTTTTATGAATTTCTATATTGAGGGCAGTCATTTTGTTCATTGGGTATGAACGGGTAGTTCTTATGTTGTATCATTAACTTACATAGATTTACACTTACATCATACTTTTATTTTAGACTCTATATGAAGTTACATGGTGGTGAATTCAAATTTACATCATATTTTGCCCAATGTTCCCTTCAATTTAACCCTTTGCATGTTATTTGTACATACCTAGTTTAGGCAAACTCTGGATCCAATCACATGATATAATAGAAATAAAATAAAAAACAAACCAAAATATCCTCATTATTTTCAAACATATGTCAAACCAAGGAGTAAAAGTAAGGAAAATAAAAATAAAACTATTAAAAAGCCTCCACCCCTTACTAAATTTGTACATACATGCACACGTATAGCCAATGTCGGTGATACTTCATAATATATTGCAGGGTAGGTGCATGTAAGAAGGGGTTCAATTCCATAATTATGCTAATCAAACATAATAAAATACACATTTCCACAAATGTGCCAAACATTTTGCACCTCTGGTGCAACCTCTTTTGAGGGCTACAACAAATTAAAAATAATTGTATTTGTGTTTTTACCTGTTAAAAAATAAAGGCTTACCTGGTGGAAATGCGGCAGCTTTGGTATTGCAGCCCCCTTCTGCTACCTGCATTTTGCACAAGCATGTTAGCAGGGGTCAGAAATTCTCCAGCATACTAGCAAAGCCAGTCTCACAACAGATCAGCAGGCAGCTTACTGCCTCTTCTACATTTTTTTAACACTTGTTGCCATAGTAGCAAGCAGCCATATTATGCTGCCTGCACCATGATCCAATCTCTGTCCAAATGCAAAGATCGAATATCACTTTTTAATCTTAGTCAGTGACCGATCTGCAACATTTTCTGAAGTACAGAGGAAGCCACCTCCTGTAAACTCAAGGATGTCATCTTTAAATTAAGTCTTGTGTATACAGTTAAACATGTGAGAAGGAAGGGAAGATTGCTTATCCTCGACATAGGAGCATCTGCATTGCAAGAGTTACGTTTGGCTGCATACGTACATGCTCACCACCAGCAAGTGGATTTCACAAGAGCTTTAGGGGTTCTACAGAGACCTACATGTATGTACAGAAAGTGGTCCCATTGCTTTCAGTGGGAGCGCTTTCCTGCCTGTAATTGGCTACTTCAGCTGGTTATTTTTTTTATGTCTTTACAGGTATATATTGCATATTAAAGCAGTTAAAAAGTGCTATGTGTTAGCATGAGTATGTAAGGGTGAGTTTGTGTAAATGTGAGAGCGTGTGTAAATAGGTGTGCTATGGGGGCAAGGGGCTGATGGGGCCATTTGGCTTTACCTGCACCCAAGCCAGAAGTACCAGCTATCCCCTGTGTATCAGAGTATATGTCATAAGTAAACTACTTCACAAATGCTTCAGTTCTTAAATTGTACATAAAAAGGGAAACTAACACAGGTATTGAAGATGCCAAGATGCAAAGTCAAAAGAATTCACTAAAATTGTTCAATTCTGTTTGAAATTATTTGGTAGGGAACTTGATCAACTCAAGAGAACTCCCAGGCCCTCCCTAGTAATGTCTTGTAAAATTGTGCACCATTCATATTTTGTGTCTGGACTTCTTGTCATGTGACACAGAAGCAGGCACTGTTTGGGTCCTGCCATAAAAACAAAGTTCTTAAAAGTTTCTGTGTTGTTTTTATATGAGTAATCCTTCAAAAAATGGCAGATTTGCTGAAACTTATTTGCTTAGCATACTAGAGAGTGCCAATAATGTTTTGTGAAACAACACGTTTTATCTACTGAACAGTAAAATGTTACATTTTATCTCCAAACTTGTTTAAGTTTCCCCCTTTATACATTGTATATTCTTATGTACAATCAAAATCAAAAGTTGCAATTTAACAGTTTTTGGAGAACAAAATTTCAACTAAACTACCAACTGAAGGCATCCAGCCTGCTTAAAGAAATATAATAATATAGATAGATTTTTATTACATGCAACTTGATGTATAGCCTCTTATGCCTTCCTTTTGTCTTTAAAATAGTATCTGTGTTTTATATACATTTACTTATATTTCCTAATGTCAAACTAAAACGATGTAGTGGTAAAAAGACAGTTTACTGTCCCTTGCAGCCTCACTAACAGGTACATCATGAAATAATGCTCCTGCGGATCAGTCTACAGCACATCCTCCTCACTTCCGGGCTCTTCTACAGCCATTCACATACACAAATGCAATCAATCTCCGTTCTCTGCCTCTCTCCTCACTGTGATGGTGAGCTGGAGAGCGACAGAGAATAGTAAGAAAAATAGTTTGCCTGGGTCCCAAGCCCTAGATTTCTGTTTTAAATATATATATATATCGTTTAAATTTTATTGTTTCTTAAAATAACTTAAAATAATATAAGACTATATCAAATATTTTTGATATTTTTTCCATTTATACTAACTGTGTATAATGTATATATCTCTAAAACTGTGATTAAATGTGTTTTTAATCCTACGTATATCAATATATAAAAAAGCCCCGGTTGTCCTGAAAATAAATAAATACCATGCTTGATAAAGGTCCCTGTGCGGACCAAAACGTTGCTTTTTTAACATGCTAAAATAAACTTTCATAAGCTTTAAATTTTAAGTCCTAGCGTGCACCTCCTTATCTTGTATATGCTATTTTGAGCTGTGGATGTTAGCACCTGGGCGATTTTCTACTACTTTAATATGCATTTGTGGGGCTTCAGCTCATTGTCCCCTCTGCAGTTGAGTTTTGCTCCACTTTTGACACCCTTGAACCTTGAAACACTTGCACAGCAATGTACTGGCTGTAGATGAGTATAGAATTCACGTGCAGTGGCAAGCAGGACATGTGTGCAGCCAAAGAGGGGCATTAAAGTGCATGTGGTGGCTGGAGTGTCCCTTTAACTTCTCTAGTAGCCAATACACATTACCAGTCACAACATGCTATTCATTGTAGATGAAAAAAAGGTTAGTAAAAGTGTTACAAGTTCTCTTGCTTTGTGTGAAGAAAAAAGGTGAGGATCCTTCAATACTATTATTATATTATGGAAAGGGTCTGATTCTTGCATAGGACTGCTCCTACGGCTTCTAGCTCCTGCGTGCATTTGTTTCCTGACAAAAACCTCATGGTAACTATACCATAATACCTCTCAAACCCTATACCCTAGGCAGGTGCCTAGTTTGATTCCCCACACACAGGGGAATATACTGGGACTATTGCCATGAAGGTAGTTTGTCTCTCAAAGCAATACAGGGAAACCCCTTTAATGTGTCTAACTATAAACCTTGTATGTTGGTTTACTGGGTATTTTCTCTCCCCCATGAGCTCCTGGGTTTTACAGTATGTGTAATATCAAGGTACCTTTGAAAGAATTTGTAATTCATAATTGCGGGCTTGAATCTAGCTGATTTCAGCAAGTCCTGATCTTAGGGCCTAAATCATTAACATATTTTTACAGAGGGGCTCTTCTGAGATTGAAGACAGAAAATAACAGAAACACTAGCCCTCGAGTTGACTCTAATTCACATTTTCTGACTACCGTACCAAGTGAAGATTTTCTAAAAATTCACACTAGGTGTATAGTTTATTCCTCTTAAACACATTTGCCAGAGTAATTCACAATATGTTCATGATAATTGTGTCATATCATGTTTGATGTCATTATGTTTGATGCCATACATTCTTTCTTTACAGGAACATAGTTGGAGAAGTACACGTCATGATGTTATCTATTATTATCTATTATTCATAAGTTTCTCTTTTTCACCAACAAAAGTACAATCACAGATATCACTGAAATATGGGGCTAGATTCAATGTCATGTTTTCTACCTTAAATTGTGCTATCAAATGTTGGATTCCCATGGCGCGGATTCTCTCAGGAGTGCAAAGACATACCGTGCCGTGCTCTCAGCCAGCAGTCCACTGGCATTTGCCCTATTTTCCAGATGGCCAGTCCAAGCCTATCCATGGGATGTAATCAGGAAGCCGTGGACCTTAAAGAGCCAGTATTTTTCTACTTAAGCATAAATACTGTCGCATGTCAAACTGTTATGTGATATACTATTTGTTACGTCCTGTCTACCCATTGTGCAGTGCTACAAAATTTGATGGCGCTATATAAAACAATAAATAATAATATACATAACGTAGCTTAGCATTGTGTTTTATCTCATTAAACTTCCTTTACCTACAGACCTGTAGGCTGGAATTGTTGTCATGTGATATTTTGGGTGACTTTGCCTGCTTACACACCACACCGGGCTGATTCTTTATGGCAATGCTAATAAAGTCCTTCATATGTTCCTCCACAGGCTTTCATTAGGCAGAATGTCAGCTGGGTCATTATACCTGAGCAATTCTATTATTCATGGAGCTACAACACATATAAATAGCTAATATGCAGCTGCCTGAAAACATTACATTATGCAAAAACTAGAACTGTTTTAAAAAAGAAAACAGCACAATATTTTTGAAAACATATTTTTAAACTGATATTAGTAAATAAAAGGAATTTCCCTATTAAATACACATGGTTTGCAATCTGTAAGCATCCTCCTTACCTCTTGTTTCTGTAAGTCAAATTGTTATGCACTACTGGTTATCTTCTGTTTACCCATTGTACAGCGCTACGGAATATGATGTTGCTATATAAAACAAAAAATAATGGAATGGCTCAATCAACATGGCCATTCCACTGGCTGCCTGGGTGGTTAGACCACTCTTTAAACAGAGACTTAACTCTCTCGCACATACTTGGAGTGCAATTATTTTGTTGCACCACCCTGGGTACAATAATAAAAGAGAATGCATGCTGCTACATGATGTAATGTCATCTTTCTCTTCCAAACACACCATCTATCTTTAAAAAAGAAAACCATTCTCAGATAAGCAGATTTCCTTTTTATCTTTCCCAAATTCAACACCTGGAAACTCTAACCAAAGTTACAGGACCCATAATCTAGATCACGTTGATGATAAATAAAAGACCTAATTGTGATTTCAGTTCATACTTGGAATACCATCACAAATAGAGTTGACTCATTTCATGTTATATTTGACGATTCAAAGATTCTGTCACTCTATACGTCAGTGAAGACACCAAAGTGTATTGTTATCATCTGTAATGACAGGTAATACGCAGAAAATAACATCAAAAATCTCGATGGCTTCATATAACATTTTATGTAATATTTGGCGTCTATTTGGCCATCATGATCAAGCAGATCTTCTTCCCAAGCAGATACTTCTGTTTTAAACAAAATGTACTCTCTCTCATACATATGCATGCACTCTCTCATGTATTTATCTATACTATTAATAGATTAAGATTTAGATGATAATTAAACCCACCCTCCGTTTCTCAGAACCCGATCCTTCAGGCTGTGTTCCAAACATGTCAGGTACACTAACTGCCCTTAGAAATGTTATTTAGTTACCATTACTAATTTATAAAAATATAAGAAAAATATCATAACCAGCATTGATTTGTTTAAAAAATATAACATGTTATTGTTGTCTAACCGAATATCGGTGGGTGTTTTTTCTCATGGCTCCATCCTTACCCCTAAATGTCCTGCTTCTACCGTGACTGCACATGGTCCTCTACCCCTACCTGCCAACGTACCTGGATGATCTGCACCCCTCTAAATTAAAAAAAGTAGCCTCACTGCATACAGTGTGTGTGATAATAAATGTTTCTCTTCTTCATATGCCACACAATTGATCTTTGTCATGGGTGTCCAACTCTATCCACGATGGATGAAAAGCTCTAGCACTTCTGGAGTAAACTGTGTTCCCTTGTGATACAAGCAGAAGGAACATTCTCTTGATTTCCATGGTAACTACTCCATATTTAGAACTCTAGAATCTGAGAATTGTTCTTTATCCTTATAGCCATGCGTGCATCACTGAGCAATATATGACGTACCACCCTGCAAACATGCTCTATATCACTTTATGGAACCGTCTCCCAGATAACACTTATTATAAAAGTTATGAATATTGAAAAGTAGGCTGTCTCTCTCTGTATTTTGATTTTGTAATCACATTATTTCAAATGTGTCATTTTTGTAGAAGACCGACTCTCTTTCCAACACCATTTCTTGCCATCATTTGAAGGCAGTCTCTACTATTTAAATAAAAAATACCGATAATAATACATAATATCTAAGTATGTCTACTTTGACTGATAAGAATCGTCATTAGAAGAAAAAAAATGTCGATAAACTGCAGCCGTTTCTTCATTTACGTCATTTCAATTTTGCTCATTGGAAAGTACACATGCTCACTCAGAGTTCAAGGATAAAAAGAGAGTGATGGAGACTGAGTAACGGCTAGAGAGCGAGAAAACTACATGGAGATGGAGTGAGAAAGCAATGGTGGAGAGGTGGGAGTGTGCAGATTCTGGTACATGATGATCTGTGCAGGAGGAGGAGGTTTCCATGGTAACTGAATTCCTACTCTTTTCCTCCCCTCTCAGGATAATTAACCCCTTTACCGCCAGGAACCTGCCACACCGGAGTTGCCAGCTGTCATGAAACACATGTATACACTGAGAGCTAAAAGCTAAACATGGACATGCGTGCATCTGTTATGTATAATCACCCAGAACTTAATGGCATTCATAAGTCCTAGTTAGAACAGATCAACATTTTCATTTCATCGTAAATATTACCTTGATTGGACTTGGGGACCATTTGTGGCCTGCTTGAGAACAGATGCTTTAGAACTTCCTTCTGCAATTGGCCAAATTGGTCCAAACCAGTCTGAAAAACCCATAGGCTGAATTACCCTTACCAGTCCCACCTCACCCCCTTCGAAGTGGTACTTGGCCATCCATGATGAAAAAGTTGGTCAACACTTGGTTGGTCAAAGATATCTGCTCACAAATTATTTCCCAAAAGTGCTATAAAACCCTCTTTACAAGATTTGTATATTTTGTCCTATGACATCATCGCTGTCAAATACAGACACAGAACCGGGTATGGTGAGAACCACTATTTGACATGGTATAGAGTCACACTGAACTCATTCTGCTCTTACATTCATGTATACACCAGTTACGCATTAATATACACGGCGTGTAAAACTGATACCTCATATACTAAAAAAACAAATACAAAACTTCAACACCATGTGCACTCAACATTCAAACAGACGCTACTGTATATATTCTACTCGAAGAAGACCTGCCCAAAAACCTGCTCTTTTATTAAATCTAGCAAATAAACATACTGTATCCTTCCGTATGTGCAGAAGGATTAGCTATACATTTGTGTGGCTGTCTCCGTGGGATTGCATGTCTGCACACAGCCTCCATTTTGCAGCTCTCAGATTTCTCCGTCCATTTTCTCTGCCGACTGAAACTCTATAACACAAGGAATCATCATCTAGCCTCCCACCCCCACATGGGGAAATAATATACGTGAATGTGTTATGGAAATATGTGTGTAGAATATGTATATTATATATTATACACCATATGTACCATCATTATCAGGCATATTATATTGTGGACTATATACATACAGCCTTCCTAGCACTTATATGAAGACCATACATACATTTATATGCTATAGCTATGAAATTAGTCAGACTGGGCACATGATTTCACTGAATACCACCAGGACACCAGTCATCTCTGCCGGTAAAAAGTCATAACCACTCAATGAGACAGCTGGAGAGCACGGTACATTCAAAATGTGACAGACATATGAGACACGGGAAGAAAAAGAACAAAAAAAAAAAAAAAAAGGAGGAGGTGATGTGTCGTAAGGTGAGGACCCGGCAAAAATGGAGAGGGTCCAGTACAGTCTAGTATAAGCGTGTGTCTCTAGGAGGATCATGGAAGCTGAAGGGGTACCTGTTTCAGGACTGTCCCACTCATTCAAGGATAAGGCTTGTGTTCTCTTCACCGGAGGCTGAGTAATTCCTGTGTTTTTAGGCCGCACTCTCATTCTACGTGTGTCTGTCCCCTCCGTTACCATTCGGTGAGTGCTGACGCTTATAAGGCGGCTGTTTTCACACATTGGGGAGAGGCGTCTCTTGCTAGTGACAATCTATGGGAAGGCCATGTCACTATCTAGCATGTGCCAGCGTGCCATTCACTGGCTTATCAGACGTGTTCCCCAACACACTGGACAGGTTGTTTCTTCAAAAGACGTTAAAATAACACAACAGCCACCTAAAATAACTCCAGCGCGTACCATATAGCACACCGGAAATTATATTTTCACTTAGAAAATACTGTACACCATAAGCCATTCTGGGCTGCTTTCCCTACAACCAGCGGGTCTCTAGACACCTATGACTGTGTATGTGTCCATACATGTAATGCATGTTCTATTGGTGTAACATTGCTTCACAAACGCTGCTGCGCTTCCACCTGTACGGCAGCCTATGGAAAACACTGTGAACGCGCATATGTACATCCACCCACACATTGAACAGTCATGTACACAGACACACACAACACTGATATCTCATGTACATCTGTGCCAACTTCATACACATGTATACAGCATCCACCCGCTTAACATAAACAGCTGACTTTCACATTTTACTCAATGAATATGTGCGCACTAGTCACATATGTGACATAATGGTAGGGTAACACTGGTATACTATATATATCTATATATATATAGTATATATATATAGTATGTAATTACACATATATATATATTACTTACAGGATAGACTAAAACCCCGGGCTTTACTCGAGAGCCGGTACCCTTGGATGGTGACAGCACAGCGGGGGTGGCTTATGAAACACTAAGTATATAGGGGGTGATTGAAGCTTTAAAGCCCGGTTGGGTAGGGGGAGCACATATTGGATCTCTGTCGGTAACACTCACCTGTTCATACCAGTCACGGTTGGTGCACGTACACTCGGGCCACCAGTTGGGGCTGTTGCCGTTCATTTTCGGGGTGGCACTCTTAGGGGGGCCCTTCAGGGTAGGGGTGAGATTATCACGCGTGGCGGGGACCATCTTGGATTTGCCACGGGCAGTAGGAGTGACGGCAGGTTGCGACGGGAGGGTCTGAGAGCTGTAACCCCCGTAGCCGCCCCCGTACTGTTCATGCTGCCACTCGCCGTAAGTCGGTGGCTCCATCCTACGCAGAGCGGACATGCGAGACGCCTCGTAACACTCCGGGCACTTGCAGCAGTGATGGTGTTTGTGCATCGTAAGATCCCCGATTCCGAGATGAATGAGCCAAATCACACACACCGACCCAGCTCACAAATCCGCCTCTTCAACCTGCCCCCACCAACAAAAAAAGTCCGGGTACACAGGCGGTATCTACACAGACTGTACCCCGCCACCCAGATATCCTCCACAGCGGTCAGAGAGCCAGACAGCGGCAACGATCTACACCCGATGGAATGGGTTCTAAGGCAGCGCCCCCAAATATGACCTCCTGAAATGAAATATGTAGCTGGGAGGGATGAGGCCGGCTGGGGTGTCGTATACGGACAGGAAAAAAATACTTACAAAATCCAATTGATCGTGAAAAAAATACAAAAATGACAAAAAAATGTGCCCTTATTTCCTTGAACCCCCCATCATTTCTTTTTTTCCTGAGCTTGTATTCTGCAGGTCTCCTCTCCTCCCCTCCTCGATGCCGGGGGCCTGGGCTGGAGGGGGGGGGTAGATAAGATGCAGGCTTGGGTGCTTCCCTTTGGCTCTTTGACTATAAAGATGGCGGCAACGCCTCCCCTTTTTCCTGTGTCGGGAGAGGGCTCTGCTTGGTACTGGGGCTTGTCGAGCCCAGGTGCCGTGTGAGGGTGCCTCGGGCTGGGCGCTGGGTGCTCCTGGACGGTGTGCAGAGGAAGCTGTGCTCTGGTCCTGATGGAGAGGCTGCCTCTGGATGCAGCATCTTCTGGTTGCAGCCAATCAGGAGCCAGCAGCAGCATCAGCACCACCGGCTGTAACCCTGCCGCTGCCAGAACGGAGCCTGCAGTGCGCTGAGCTGTCATTGTGAACTGGGGATCCACCAGGAGGTGAGGAGTTAACCAGTGAAGGCTTAACGGGACCGGATTCTGCATCTGACAGACTCGGAGGGGGAGGGTGGCAGTGGCAAGGGGGTAGGGCCACCGACATTTTAACCAGGGTTCCTCAATCACAGCAAACAACCACACATTGATGTTCTATCGCTTTATTTTGTGGCTGGCAGTGCCGGTTAAAAAAGCATAATCATCTTCATAACACATGTACTGCCCTGACCCTAACCAGGTCCTCCATACAGCACAAACAAACCGGCATCCAGAGGTGCAGACCATGACCATGCTGCAGATTTATAAATAATGGAAAGAATCAACTACTAGTACAATGTGTTGAATCATGGGTGTGCATTCACAGGTTAATGCAGGAAAATGAGTGTGCAACATGCATCACCAGAACAAACCGAATCACCATTAGCAGAGCTGTAGAGAACATATAGTCCCTCCGAAAAAAATCTATATGCACTGCACATTATTGTGTATGACATGCAGACATATATGGAAATGCAATTTAAAATGCATGGTGCACGTAAAAAGTACAGAAACTCTGTGGGTGTGAGTATATGTAACATGCACAGCTTATGTGAGCTGAAAATAGACTCTGTAAGATGCAAAAGTACAAAGCTATGTGCAGAACACAATGTAAAAGACCTATGCACAATAAAGTCCATGCAGTACAGTATTTGTCTGTATAGATATGTACATGTACTGAGCAAAGACAGCACGTGTTCTCAGGGGCATAGCTAGAAACCACAGGGTCCTGTTGCAAAAACTGCCCCAAGGCCCCCAACTTCACCAAGCAACATGTCCCACAGTGCCATCTTTGCCCCCAAACAGCTTATGTGTGGCACCTTTGCCCATACACAGCTTGTGAGTGGCACCTTTTCCCCAAGCAGCTTATTAGTGCTACTCTACACCCCAAACAGCTTGCCAGTGCCCCAAAATAGCTTGTCTGTACCATCATTGCACCTTGCCCATACATACCCCTACCACCTGCACCCCCTTACATCTCCTACAGATTTCGGTCCGCCTCGGTTTCACAGCAGGGTCAGGTTCCTGCCTCCCCAGGCTGGTTAAAAATTGTTTAGAAAGGGGCCTTCTAACCTGGACCATGCCCTTTCTGAATAATTTTAAGTGGCAGGAGGGCCCCGGGCCCCCTAGAGAAACAGGACTAATGTTTTTGCGACCCCTGTAGTTAAGCCACTGCTTGTTCTGTAGGGTAACTGGGTCTTAGGTTCTTCTCTGCTTTAAAACCATGCACATAAAGCAATAAAACAGCACTGTGTTGACTATTAAAACATAAAAATATAAATATACAAATATGTAATATAATGAAAAAGTACAGTATTAGTAGTATTATACAGATTCTAACAAAATAAGCATGGTGCAGCAGAGTACATATTCCATTGGAACACTGGGACCCAAACCTTCTACATTCAAACAGGCCCCCCAGCATTAACTCAACACTCCTTTAATTTTTTGTTGTAATAGAGCAACATACATGCTCAAAATGGCCAGATCATAGTTTTATTATGCATGCTGAAAATCCTTTTGGGCTTGACATTTCTAAGGGGAACAAGGGCCTGTATTAGAGATCCCCTGACTGTCTTTGCCAATAACATACTCAGATCGTCAGGTATTCTGAAAGCTTAGCCGGTAATATCGGTTCTAGGACATCCAGCACTCATTTTCAGGATCTCTTTAACAAAATAATTTTTCCCACCCAGTAAAACAGACAAGCGCCTGTGCCAAGTGTAGGAGACAATGGACACTTTATTAGGGAAAGGATGTTGCAGCTTTTATCCTCTACAGATCAAAGGCGAGATCAAAACAAATGCGGCATCTAAACAGATATAACATACCAAACAGATGAGCAGTCGCATGTAAATAAATACACAGTAGCGGAGGGTGGGTTTGTGGTGGTTGTGCAAAGAGATAAGGTGGCCAATGGGGAAGGTGTCTATTTTCTTACAGTCACCGCTGAGAAGGGAGTCCATCTTCTGCATGCTATGATATGTAGAAGGGCAACTGCTGAGAGGAGACCCTACTTTCTCCATGTTATTCTATGGCGATATGGGCACAGACAGTCCAGCTTAAGCTCTATTGTATGCATCCTCCTGATTCCGGCCCTGAGGGACACCAGGCTTTCCAATTCCGGTACAGCATTAGACAATTGCACATGACAGATGTTGAATTTATGCATGCTCAGTTACATGTATAGAGCATGATTCCTCAAACATTGTTCTGACTCTGCCCTCACTATACTGGATATGATGTCACTTTTGCTGGCATGCAGCATCAGGAGAGCTCTGTTAGGGAGACGCTGACAACTAAGTATGGGAACTACAGAAAGTGTTCTAGTGCAACAATAATGGTTGTGAAACTAGACTGGAGACATTCATTCCCTAAGTCCCTAGATAATTTGGATTTCCTACAGTGGAACTAAGTGCACTGTATATTTCCTAAAATAGCAATAACACTGTCATTGTTAGAATTTATGAGGTAATAAAATACAGATAAATATCAGATTCCATGGACTAAATACTTTATTAAACATGTGTTCCAGGCAATTATATATTTCTGGGACACCTCTAGATGTATAATTCCAAGGTGGTCCCTTTCACCTTGTTTGCTTATTTGCTTGGAGCTCAATGTGATGTCATATGCCAGTGTTCTGCTCGCCTCAGTTGGCCCGTTGAGAGTTGGCTCAGGCTGGGCTGTAATTTGTGTGTGTAATCTGGGTGCTGGTCAAGTTCTATGTGGACACCAGGGCTGGCTTTGGGGTGTGCAACCTGTGATCTATGCCTGTAATTTAGTTTGTTTTAATCTATACCTTTAATGCTGAGTTTATATGTGATTTCCAGTTGATCTATACCTGCAAAGCCGGATGTGTGTGTTATTCTGTTGATCTATATCTGATATGCTATGTTTCCATGCATTATTTACGTATACCTGGGTTTGTATATCCTATTTAGTTGATCTATACCTGCAGTGCTGTTTCCATGTGTTGTTTATCTGATCTATACCTTCATTGCTGAGTTTACATGTGATCCCCAGTTGATCTATACCTGCAAAGCTGGGTTTGTGTGTTATTCTGTTGGACTATAACTGCAATGCTATACACACAAGTGTTGTTTACATATGTTGTTTATTTGATCTATACCTGAACTAGAAAGAGGAAGGAAAAGAGAGGTGTGGCATAGTGAATGAGGGGTCAAAGAGACTCTGGGGATGATTATGGGGAGAGGACCTTTCAAAGTCACGGTAGAGTCAGAAGGAGGGAAGACTGCACTGACTCTCAGTCTTCTCCTAATCTGCAGTCAAATCATTTTTTTTTTTTGGTGTTGGAGCAGAGGGAGTGATTACATGCTAGGGTGCATGGAAGGAGTGCAAAGGAAATAATTGCCTAGGGTCCAATTTTTTAAATATTTAAAGAAAAATTGTTTTTGTTACAAAGATTGTGCCCCCCCCCTATATTTAATGTATTTAAGGTACATTATTTTTAGCGGTGTCTCCAGTTATATATTATTGTACTTGTTTGCACTTGCACGTAAATAATCTCTAATTAAAACTAGTTGTTTGTTACAAGATTTTTTCCCTTTCAGTCTCTGAGTGCTATGTTGCATTAAATTGCAGTTGCCACACTTTCCATCATTCTTTTTATTTATTTAAATCATTTGAAATTTGGTTCTTAATGATAGACTGGGGACCTGAGCATTTTTAAAACATTAACTGCTCTTCTTCTTTGCTCCTAGACTAACTTTGTCATACTACTCCTCTTGTATGGTAGCCGAGAATAATGTGGAAGGTCATTCACTATTCTTTATTTTCTACTTTGGACCTAAATTCTGGAGTAGACAACAAGAAACTTGTTGTCAAAAGTACTGGAGTAATACACAGAATGATGGCAAATTTAATAATTTTATCATTACTTCTGGAATTTTAGATTTGCAGAAGCTGGAACTGCACAGCCAGTATATTCCTATAGAAATGTTTGATGCCACTCCAGAAGTATGGACTATATCTTCTTTTTACACACATTCTTTACTTTGTTGACCCATTATTTATTTCAGGGGGTCAGTTGGGTCACACGTGAAAGAAATTCTTTTACACTCTCTACCACATTTGCTTTTTATACGTAAATCCCTGTATCTGTAGTGCAATATTCCAAAACGCACAGTTGATCTCAATTGGACTCATAGCCACTGGCTGGGCACTAAAGGTTCAGTCAATTGCATGGACCAGCCTCCTGACAAATCCTTGTCCCCTGTCATATAATTATTTTATACACTAACATATACACATGCATTCAAATATACAGTGAGACACACACATATAGATACTCACAAATTCACATTTACACATTTTTAATCCACTTCCCATGGAAATTTGAATCTATGTACATAAGTGATTAAGATTTTATTTTTTACACTTGCTTATCCTATTACATACTAGCATACTTCCACACACTCACACACAGTAACTGTCACAAGCAGCCGCCTGGTAAGTACACGCCGCCTGGAGATTTTGCACCGGCTGGCTGCAAGGACCCATACCATTAACATAGTTAGTGTGTGTTTGCAGAAGTAACATACTCACACACACACACTAACATACTTCTGCATACATTAACATACTTCCACATATACAATATCATTCTTACGCATACACATACTAACAGACTTGGCGGAGGAATATCTAATCTACAGCTGTCAATGCTCTAGAGACACTTAGCTCCTCTGTAGAGTATGTGATTGATAACAAACACACACAGGGGCTACTACAAACAAGGAAAAATTATATATCTGGAAACATTATCACAATTGTGCTCTACAGCTTTTTCCCTTCCCTATGGAGGCAGGAGATGAATATGGGGTAGTTTGGTAGGACAACAGGTTCAAAGCCTGAACACAACCAGCAGTGATAATGTATGGTGAGCATGTGCATATCCTGTCCAAAAAGTGCTTGCTCTATCACACACGTATGATCATGTCAGACTTTCATGACATTTGGCATGGATTAAATACTATAAACCAGCAACCAGGTTTTTCTGTGAAGACCAGGTTCATGCAATTAACTTTTGATATTAGGAATAGTATGGTAGGTAAGTGTACTACTAATATTTCTATTCCAAACTTGCTTCCATTTTCCCAGTGTTTACTGCCCCTTTTAGGGAGTGACATAATTGCCTTGACTTCATAATAACACTGCCCTGAGGGCCAATTGAGTTGCAGTTTAGAATTATGAAGTCAGGCCATTAGACACAGGCCCATGAAGTGGATTGCTCGGTGGGACTTATAAAACAAGCTCTGTCTTTGCATTTCATGAAAGCAGTAACTTTCTCAAATGGTAAAGCATATAAATATTTTATTACTATAATTTTTTTAAAATGTATGTATGTAATATGTATGGAATACACCAGGAAGAAACCATGTAATCACCGATCCTTAAAAAATGTAACTGGTGGTTTCCACATTTAGAGTATGTTATGTAGGACTCCATCTACATACCATCTATCAAAACCAGGGTGTCTGCTTATTAGGTCTGCTTTAGGCTTAACATGATAGATATTTTCAACTCATGTCTTATGTAATAATTTCCATTTCATTAATTCCTCTGATATTTTGTAGCTGTCATTTGCATTAACTACCCCACTCAGTCCTGTCACCCAAATGACAGCAAAGCAGTTGGTGTTTGCTGTGTCATTATAATGTTTGCAGTTTGAAATGAAGTCCATGACTCATTTGATGACACGTAGAGCCTTTTAATATATCCCACTCAACTATATACCATACTCCAACAGACTTTAAAGCACCCACTTCACACCAAAGTCCACCTGTATATATTCTTTATAATAACTAGACTTGTGCATTCGTCTTCGGGCGAACATGGAAACGAACACGAAGAGTGCGTTTTCGTGTTCGTTCCGAAGACACGCCGAAGAGAAGACGGCGGCCGTAACACGTAGGCGAAGACGAAGACACACACCACGAAGATCTTCGTGATTGTCTTCGTCTTCGTCTACCATTCCCCCCCTTCATCTTACCTTGTCTTGTCTTCGCGGCATCGCGGCAGTTCCCGGAAGTGGAAATCCGCAGGTTCGCCGTCACGGGTTACAGGGCAGTGCGAATGAGCCTATTGGTCGCCTACAGGGACCTCCTCTGGCATCAACCAATTGGTTGATGCCAGAGAAAGACCCTGCAGGTGACCAATAGGCTCACTCGCACGGTCTTTGTAGCCCCTGACAGCGAACCTATGGATTTCCGCTCCCGTTAACCCCTTCGATGCTGCGTTAACACAGCATCGAAGGGGTTAACGGGAGCAGAAATCCATAGGTTAAAGGGCCGTGCAAGCGACCAATAGGCTCACTTGCACGGCCCCTTAACCCTTTAAAAAAAAGTTAACCCCTAACTAATTGAACAGGGAGGGAGACCACTGCCGATGCCACTGGTCTCCCTCCCTGTTCAATTAGTTAAATGTCCGTACGAGCGACTTTATTGGTCGCTCGTACGGACATTTAACCCGGCACAGACTAACTAATTGAACAGGGAGGGAGACCAGTGGCATCGGTCTCCCTCCCTGTTCAATTAGTTAAAGACCAGTGGCATCGGCAGGGCAAGTTGCAGCATTGGGGTTTTAAAACCCCAATGCTGCAACTTACCCTGCCGATGCCACTGGTCTCCCTCCCTGTACAGAGTTAAATGTCCGTACGAGCGACTTTATTGTTCGCTCGTACGGACATTTAATTAATTGAACAGGGAGGGAGACCAGTGGGATGTGCCGGGTAAGTTGTAGCATTGGGGTTTTAAAAGTCTGCACGAGCGACCAACAGAGTCGCTCGTGCAGACTTTTAAAACCCCAATGCTGTAACTTACCCGGCACATCCCACTGGTCTCCCTGTTCTATCAGTTAAATGTCCGTACGAGCGACTCTATTGGTCGCTCGTACGGACATTTAACTCATAGAACAGGGAGACCAGTGGGATCTGCCGAACAATTACGGCACCAGGAGTATAACAGTCTGTACGAGCGACCCTATTGGTCGCCAGCAGGGGGCTCCCCCTGCTGACGACCAATAGAGTTGCTCACACGGACATTTAAACTCCTGGCGCCAGAGCGGCTTTAACCCCGTTTTAACCCCTTAACCGGGGAAAACGAAGAAAACCCGAGCACGAAGAATGTCCGCGAATATTCGCCCGAAGAGAAGACAGGACCAGGCGAATATTCGCGGAATACGAAGTTTTTTTTTTTGCCGAAGACGAGCACGAAGACGAACACGAAGAGCCCCCTGGTGCCCAAGTCTAATAATAACCTAAATTATCACATACCTGGAAAATGTCATTGAATTAACAGCTGCAATGTAGCCATGTGAAAAATAAGCCCTATATTTTCTAATAATTCGCTAAACTTAGACACTGATTCAAAGGCTGCCAGAATTTCAAACAATTTAGACAGACTAACTGCCAAATTGGGGTTACTTTGAGAGCTTGGACCTCAAGCAGTGGTCCTGAAACTACGGCCCGTGGGCCACATCTGCCCAGCAGCAATGTGAGCTGCTGCCTGTAAGCTGCCTTACCTGAGGCTGGATTTATAGGACTTTTCTTTAAGGATATTTTTGTTTTGTTAGGATATTTATAAAAAAAATGTAATAGACGTTGACCTAAAACAGCAATGTGGGGTTTGCATGTGTTATTCGGTTGATCTCTGTTTCCATACGGTTCTTACTTGATCAATTCTCAATGCATGTGTTATTCACACACAATCTAACGCCTTACTTACGCATACAGTTTACAAATACGTACACACACAATCTAACACCTTACTTACGCATACAGTTTACAAATACGTACACACACAATCTAACACCTTACCTATACATACATATACAATGTTACCTTTCCTTGCACTGGAGTGTGTATCCTTTCACCGCATTCAAAAAGTTAATAAAAAACATATGGTTAGGACATGGGTCATACACTGTGTAACGGAAGGCTCCATGCCCTGGGCTCCTGAAGGGGGCTCGGGGCCAGACTCCTTACAGACTATGTGCCCTGGCCTTGGAAGGGGTTCTATTTTTTGGGGAGGTGGTTGCAGGGGTCTGTTGGGATTACTTCTTCCCCCATGGTACAGAGTGCCACGTTTCCACAATTACAAGAGACTCTAAAGACTGTGGAGCTTGGACGCAGATTTCGGGCACCTGCATTTTGGGAGGGGGTTTATGTGTGGTGTTTTACTCTCCATCGGGTCAGGACTTACAGGGCAGAGACCTCTATGGCCAGTATTTGCGCTAGGATCTGATATCCAGCAGGTTTCAGTCAGAAATAAGGGAACTGGCTGTGTTTACCATCTTCTCCACAGACTACAATAGTGACTCCCTACTGGGCTGAGATGGGCCAAGTGCAAATACTGAGTTGTGTGCAAAGGAGGGCCTGATGGAGAACTATATGTGGTTTGCTGATACATGCACTGAAGGAGTTAACCACTAGTGTCCAGGCAGGAGGGAGCATAGTTTGGCGGGAGTACCAAGTCGGGGTACAGGGCATCCAGTCACACACTGGCACTATAGGCATAGATGTAATGTATGGAAGTTTTTATGTTACTGTTTTATATAAATAGAAAGGCCTCCCAGCAGAAGAGGCTAATACAGTGAGGGAATTTAAACATCCACGGGATAGGCATAAAGCTATCCTGAACCTAAGACAAGACTAAGGAATGATTAAGGTCGGAGTCATTAGATCAGGAAAAAATGGGCAAACCAGATGGTCTGAATGGTTCTTATCTGCCATAAAAATTCCATGTTTCTGTGTACCATAAACCTGTAGACTGACCATGACTGGAATTTTGACATTTGGTCATCCTACACCTATATCCTATTTGAGACATCTTTGAAGCCAGCTAATTAAATTAACCTGGAGTTTCCATGCCAGGATGTTTGGGAAAATACAGTGCCAATTTTAGGGCTTGCTCTTAATTTTTTTTTATTGATCATATAGTGATTATTAAGCTGGGCTCTATTGATCTGCATGGTTGGCTGCAAACTCTCTGGGAACTCTTTTAAGTTATTACTGGGCGCCACCATCTTGTGAGAGGCAACATGCTTCTCACTATGGCGTTTGCACTCAGGAGCAATTAAGCTATGTTATGAGATTTATTTTCTTTTTATGTCCCAAACTTTATTCAGCACAACAGAGGGATTACATAAAATGCTCTTAATTATACATATACACTGTATGTATATATGTATATGTGTAGTATTGCAGAGTATGCGGTGATACCTCTTTTATTGGACTAACATAATATTTAAAAGACAAGCTTTCGAGAGTTATCCTCCCTTCATCAGGTCCGAAGCACTACTAATCAACATGATAGAGGTTACAACTTAAAACAAGTGATGGTATTAAAGAAGGGTGGGGGGGCTGAGTGGGGTGTCGTAAATAACACCATAAAAGAAGGACTTAATGTGGATTCTGGTTTCCTTACACACTACCAGAACTTCATATGAACTTCATCTAAACATCCAATGTGTGTCTAATTGCTGTTACTTTCTTTGATGTTTTACTGTGGTTATTGGTTTCCTAGGTTTATTTGTTCTGTCCCTTGGTTATCTCTCTACCTCTCTGCATTTCTCACCTCCAGACCTATTATTTACGACACCCACTATTTACGACACCCTGCTCGCAAGCTTACAATCTTGAGGGAATGGCGTCACAAACATAAGGAACAGAGAAAGGTAGTGTGGGGTTGTATCAGTGACAGAGAGGTTCTAGCACCTAAGATGGTATGCTTCTCTGAAGAAGTGGGATTTGAGATGTTTCTTGAATGTTGGGAGGGAGGGTGAAAGCTGAAGGTTCAGTGGAAGTAGGTTCCACAGATATGAGTGAAATCTTGAAGATGGGAAAAGGAAGAGATGATAAGTGAGGAGGAGAGAATTAGCCCATGGGAAGAACGTAAAGATCGAGTAGGGTAGTATTTGTTTATGAGTCCAGAAATGTGTGGAGGAGCAGTGTTATGGAGGGCCTTATATGTTAGTACCAGGATTTTAAATTTTATTCTAAAGGTAATAGGGAGCCAGCGGAGGATTTCACAGAGTGAGGAAGCAGAAGAGGAGCAGTGTGCAAGGATACACCTAGCAGCAGCATTTAGGACAGACTGCAGAGGAGAGAGTCGACAGTGGAATGCCAACCAGAAGAGGTAGTAGTTGCAGTAGTTTTTGTGGATTCTTGGGTGATGAATGGGCAGATGCAAGAGATGTTTTTTAGGTGTAAGCGGCAGGATCTGGCGAAGGACTGAATGTGAGGGATGAAGGAGAGGTTTGAGTCAAGGATGACCCCAAGGCATCGGGCCTGGTTATTAGGAGAGACAGTCTTATTAATGGTGATAGAGAATTCAGGTAGTGGGGTGGAGATGGAAGGAGGGAAGGTAATGAGTTCAGTCTTAGAGATTAAGTTTCAGGTAGCGTGCACACTGTATTTAGGTCTAATCTGACATTGGGTGGCACCATCACATGGGTACTTCAGCTTTAACAAATAAAGTATGTAAGAAATAACTGTTATACTTTTATTCTGTTCAACACACGTTAGGCCTGAATGCAACTTGAGTGCTAGGAACATATGTTCTCAAACAAGAAATTTAGCTATTTGAGGGTCTTCTGTGGAATGCTAGTGTATCCTATGACTGTGCCAATAGGATTTCTTAAATTCATATATAGTAAAGAACTTATACCCTAACTGAATGTAAAAGTGTATAAATACTCATGGCTCCAAGGTTTGTTTGTTTGTTTGTTTCTTTCTTTCACCTTCATCTCACCAAGAATACCGAGCCTACAGTACCTAAGACCACCATCTGTTCATCAATCAGCACTGTATGTATACTACTTTGTTACTAAATAAACCTACTCAAGAAGACTTAGAAGCTGTGGTCACTGGAAAAGTTTAGATATTTAAGACAAAGAATATCTAACAAAGTACATCCATGTACCTGACAGTTTCCTGACCAATGAGACATCATGGCATAATTCTGCCCACTTTATCCTGTGCTTCCACCCCATTTGATCATGAATGTGAAGTTCACTGTAATTCAGGCATTACCTATTCAAAGCGGCCAGCAAATCCTAAAAATCGAGACATTGGTCAGAACAGTGGAGTTGCCACTTCTTGGCATGGTCCAACCAAAATCAACAATGTTGAAAATGATTTATCCATTAAATATCTTGCGCACCCAGTGGCTACCCCATTTTCTATTCATAATCTGATTGCAAAAGCAGTATCTACAGTTCTCTAAAGGTCTAACCTTTGGCAGTGTTGAATGAAGTGGGCTCAACAGAGTACATGAATTCTCTCTCTGCCCGATCATCCTCTCAACCACACGAACACAATGAGGGTCCAGGTCAGAGGACACTTCATCCCAGATTTGAAGATCATTGGGTTCCTGAGAGAGGAAATATAGTAATTATGGATAAAACGGTAAATCCCATTTTTGGATATGTTAATTCCAGGAAATTGTGAAAATATTTCTTCAGGTTCTATATTTTTATTTAAACCAAGTAAAGTATTTTATATTTTTACTATACATTAGTTTGGCAAACCTTAGACACACACACCACTGCTCTATCAAATATGATCATTTACCTGTGGGTCTGGTGTATACTGAGGAAAGTCAACACTGGGTACCCCAGTGACATGTCTGTTTGCACAATTTAGCATGACCTCATAATACTCCTGTATGTCTGTAAAAACACAAAAATATAAGTAAAGTAAACTCCGTAAACAGGCATAACACAACCAATTAACAAATACAAATACTCTCTTCCACAGAGAATCTAGTGTGATGACTCACAAGGAGAGTTGCTTACATGTATATTTAACGTTTTAAAAACCAAAACACTAAAATCATACTGACTAGTAAGTAATTTTATGGCAAGACAGGAGGCTTCATATTTTGCATAAACCTTCTTTACTGTTAACACACCAAGGGCACACAGTCAATCAAGCAACAAGCCACTGGCGTAACTACAGGGGGCGTAACAGTCACAGTTGCGATGGGGCCGGTGCCTCTAGGGGGCCCAGTGTTCCTGTCATGTGAGCCCGCTGTGAAACCAAGGCCAGAGAGGAAGCTGCAGGAGTGGTATGTTTGTATGTATGATTGTTAGCATAGATGTGTAATTCTGTGTGTGAGCATGGATGTGTAATTCTGTGTGAGCATGGATGTGTAATTGTGTGTGTGTGTGTGTAAGGATGGATGTGTGTGTGTGTAAGGATGGGCGTGTAATTGTGTGTGTGTAAGGATGAATGTGTAACTGAGTGTGTGTAAGGATGTGTAATTGTGTGTGTGCAAGGATGGATGTGTAATTGTGTGTGTGAGGATGGATGCGTGTGTGTGAGGATGGATGTATAATTGTGTGTGACCATGCATGTGTAACTGTGTGTGTGTGCCAGAGTACATGTTGGAAGCGGGGGCAAGGGGCAAAGAAGGCACAGGCGAGTTGTTGGGGGGCAATGATGGCACATGCTAGCTGTTGGGGGAGTCGGGGCAACTTTCGCACTAGGGCCCTTTGGTTTCTTGTTACGCCCTTGCAACAAGCTCTAACTGTTACTCCTTGTTTACACATTTAGTGAACGTGACTCAGCCTTCTCATACTCAGCAACTGAGATCAATGTAATTAAACAATTACATTCAATTAAGCTAAACTAGCAATAAAATGTGTCCAGATCCCCTTGATACTTGATGTGCAAATTAGATACGATCTTTACTTATCTTTTCTTATACATTTTAAACCCTACACATTAGCATCATATTGATGCTACAATTGTTTTGCGTAAATATGTGAGTAGTAATTAATTATGGAAAGTCGCTTGTCAGAGCTTTATTGGGGGGGTTCTGAGTTGTAAAAATGACCCTTTCAATGCTGGCACTTTTTTGCCTTAACATTTTTTTATTTCTGCTTATTGAGAGGTCACTGCAAAAAAATAGTATTGTAAGTATTATATACATATTCGCTACTAAACTACACTATTCTTGCATTGTAATGCTGGCACATAATACATTTCATCTGCCAATGAAGGGGTTAATTTGTCTGTATTAAATTGTATTTAGACTCCTCTGCGCAAGTGTTAGTTGTACCATTTAACAGTGACTTTATATGAAAATGCACCATATGCATTGTATAGCTCTGCTGAATATGATGGCGGTATATTAAACAATGAATAACAATACAGGTTGAGTACTCCTTATGTGAAATGCTTAAGATCAGGAGTATTTCAGATAGCTAATAATTTTGGATAACAGATCTGTCTTATTACCTGTGCCTGCTCAGTTTGTTCACGCTTCTCCCCACTGACCCAGATTGCTTGTGGTCTGTTGTTTTGGCTTCAGAGGGGAAGTGCTCTGGAAAGGGGAGCAGAAGTGCTCTGGCTAATCCCGAACAACTGACTGAAAGTGCTTGGGATCCCGGGGAGAGAAGACAGGACAATGGAGCCAACAGCAGGGAGAAGCCGAAAAGGTGGCAGGGAAAGGATCTAATGACTGCAGGAGGGGTCAGGCATCTCCATCCTTTCCCACCTCAGTCTCGAATATCCTTTATCTGAAAAAAATTTGGATTTCGG
The DNA here is from genome assembly GCA_029215755.1 of Spea hammondii. Classification (NCBI taxonomy): domain Eukaryota; kingdom Metazoa; phylum Chordata; class Amphibia; order Anura; family Pelobatidae; genus Spea; species Spea hammondii. The sequence goes on from JARDYJ010000008.1 coordinate 36,313,452, forward strand.
ATAAGGGATACTCAACTTGTACTCAATTACATAGATAGCTATGCTAGGTCACAAAGCCACATATAAAGTATCTGTCTCGGTAATACCTTGTCCCCTACCCACACTTCTAACCACTGCCCTTTTTGGTCATTCGAAATGTTTGAAGATATGTTTTTGTGCAGCCAAACCATGACAACATGACAACACTTAAAAGATTTCTATGGGGCAAAATGACCTGGAATGCCCTCTCCCGGCCTATCCACCTTTCCCCCATGTCCCTCTTCTTTAGGGGTGCTTACGACCATACACGTTAACACTCTTCCTCCCATAGTCCTTAGCCCACTTTTTCTAGTCCCTCTCCTGCCTTCGTTCAGTACTTATACAAATGTGGCCGTTTCATCCCTAACACTGACACTTTTACCTCTTGTGTAATACACCCTAACCTACCTCTAGAGTGTACATGAAAAATGTGATTTCCAACTTGTTATGCTAAAACTAAGTCCTTCTTAGAGGCTAGTGGGGTCATGAAGTTCTTGTGGTAGGTAAGCATTTGTCTCTATTGAAAACAAACCTCTTTTGAGTAATGAAATTTAGGTGCACTAGGTTCATAAAGAGCCAGGTTCACCAGTGAAGTTTGTCCGTAGAACATAATTTGACAAAGTAAAAACAAAACTGCACGTTATGGTGAATCCAAGTCCCGTTGCTTACATACAGACATCTGTTTACAGCACTGTAAATTTAAAATAAGCATTTGCAATCATTGCCTCTCCGATTAAACATCTCTGTGGTGCATTACAATATTAACGCAGTAATCCGTTAATGTTTCAATTTATTGTCTGCATCTATGCTCTCGCTTCCTGGGAAAATAACTGTGAACCTATGAAGCATAAGATTCACAGCTCCTGCTTGGCTGGGCATTAACCCTCACCCAACCATGCAGTTTGGCTAACAATTAACAGTCCTGTAACCCATCTGGGCATTAACCCTCTCAATGTCATACAATGTCTAAAAAAAATGGGATCTTTCTACAAAAAAAAGTTAATAGATTTTGCATACCAAGAAGAGCTTGGAAGAGGTGGCTTCCCAGCATTCTGGTAATCTCTTGGATGGATGTTCTGAGATGCTGTTCTTCTGGAGCACATAGTCTCGCATAGTAGGTGGAAAGCAGATGCAATGCCCGCTGGGTGTCTGCAGATATAGATATATGCATTGAAAAACTCAGTTCTCATGAACATAGTTATAGGAACAAGTGGGAGTTCAGGACAGAACTATTGAGTTAGTGGGGGTTATCTTCAGCAAATGATTTAGGTGCATGATGGAGATTTGAATTTTCTAAGTAAAAGTGGCTCAAAGGGTTTCAAAATACCTTTTTTATTGGACTAACAGTATTTAAGACAAAAATCTCACCTGTCTTGGGGGACATTATGCAGGAGTACTGTTTTCTTCCTTGCGGCTTGCAGCTCAGGAAAGCATCACATTCCATGCAAAGTCTGTTAACTTTGTCTAATCCCTCCCACTGGTTTGAAATATTTGAAATCCTGGCAAACACCTTTCACTTTCTCTCACCACTCTCCCTGTTTCCTTCCTCTGTCTGTCACCGACTGTCCCTTTCTCTAATGTGGGAGGGTTGTTTTCAGAAACTAGGACAAAGTGCAAGTGCTTTAAAAACACATATTTGTTTCTTTGGAGAGAGAAAAGTGAGAAAACTGTTTTACATACACGCACGCACACACGCACACACACCCAGAAACACATATACAAACTGACATACTGTGTTGAAATGAATCCGCTCTTAAGAAATACACAAAATATTAAAACACAATATGCTAGCATTTCTCGGGTCGAAAACATGCTCTGAATTTGTTGAGCACATCTACAGCCACCATGGTGTCTAGAGCAGATTTGAGTAGAATCTCCACTCTAACTGGATTATTACTTCGTCTTGTATAGGAGTATAGGAAGATCCCTTTAAACAGTGCTAGGGAGACTACATTGTGTATGTTGTCTGCTAAATGTGCTTTTGTTTGCTATATTTCTGGGCTATTGCCTGGGCTAAGAGTCTCCACCCTGCCTAAGATTCATTGGCAAGTAGGTTATGCGCACATTCAAAGACACTGCTACACTGTCAAGGAATGTTTTGAACACTATTGTCACGCACAGCGAGGTTGGAGACACTGATGCAGGTAGGACACAAAGAGCAGACGTGTTCAAGGTCAAAGTCAAGCCGAGGTCAGGGAACAACGATAAACAAGCCGACGTCAGGAATCCAGAGGTCAGAGTAAACAAGGTAAAGCCGAGGTCAAAATTGGAGACTGTAACAGAATGCGCACTGAGGAGAAGGCACTATGTAGCATAGGCACGACCATCAGAGGGCAAAGTCTGATGTCAAGTAAGGGTTTATAGTGATTAGGTACGAATTAGAGGTTCTGGAGCCAAAGAGGTCTCCCTCTCCACCGTGGCCGCTCCTGCGGCTGCTGGTAACGTGTTCCTCCTCCCCCTGAACTGGAACCGTTAGGGAAGCGGAAACGGTATAAAGATTACACACCAATGATTTGAGCAGGGAGACGTGGAAGACTCTTTGGATATGGAGGACACTGGGCAAGGGGATTTCGTAAGCCACAGCATTCACACATCGGACTATTTTAAAATGAGCCAATGAAGGGTAGAGCCAATTACATTGTAGGAACTCTGAGTCTCAGGTACCTGGTGGACAACCACACCCTGTCGCCCAGAGAAAAGGACGGGTGAGGTGAGGTGAGAGTCTGTCTGGGTAACATTTCTGTTGCTGAGCAGCCCGTTCCAGCCCGTGCAGCTTCGACAGATAACCAGGTGGAGTGAAGGGAAGTGAGACAAGTATTGAGAGCTGGAACTGATGATGTCGGTAAGGAGCCCGGAAACACCTGCGGGTGAAGACCAAAGAGGCAATAGAAGGGAGAAACCCCGGGGGATTCCTGTATAGAGTCATTACATGCGAACTCTGCGTATGGTAGGAGGAAGCTCTTTAGTACGTGCTGCTCCAGTCTTAAAACCTCCATCCTGAGCTCCATCAGTACATATAATTTGCCTGGAGGCAAGACCGAGGGAGCTACTGTCTGCACGGCAGAGAGTCGATCAATTAAGGGCGTTAGGCAGAATAGTTGTACAGGTGTTCCTAGTTTGCCCAACTGGATGATTGATTCCGGGAGGCGATTCTCCTCCTCCTCGGGTATAGTGAACATGCGTGGGAGAGCGACAGCCTTGATGTTCTTGGTCCCTGGTCGGTAGGTGAGAACGAATGGAAATCGGGAAAGAAATAGTGCCCATCTAGACTGACGAGGGTTGAGGCATTTAGTGGATTCGATGTATTGCAGGTTCTTGTGGTCTGTTAATATCAGAGTGACAACCTGGACCCCTTTGAGCAGATTACGTCATTCCTCCAAGGCGAGGATGACTGCTAGCAGTTCTCATAGTTTCTTTACTCTGGAGTGAAACACTTAGAGAAGTCACCACAGGGGTGCCGGGAACTACCATAAGAGGTTCTTTGTCATAGTACTGCTCCTGCCCCAATCTCAGAAGCATCGACCTCCAAAATGAAGGGTTGCTGTGGATCGGAGTGTCTGAGTACCGTTGGCTGTGACAAAGCGTGCAAGGGTCAGAATCGCCTCAGGTGACCATGATTAAATGTTGGAACCCTTTTTAGTAAGTGCCATGAGGGGTGAAACAATCTTTGAGTAATCCCGAATGAACTTCCAGTAGTAATTGGCAAAACCCAGAAAGTGTTGAAGTGGTTTGAACCCTACCGGTTGAGGACATTCCTTGATTGCTTCTACCTTGGTCGGGTCCATCTCGAACCCCTCTGGGGTTATGATATACCCCAAAAACATCACTTTGCGCACCTCAAAAGAACATTTCTCTAATTTAGCGTAAAGTCTGTGGAGTCAAAGACGAGCTAGAACACTACACATGTGTCTGCGATGAGTCTTGAGATCTAGAGAGTAAGTCAGGATATCGTCCAGATATATGGCCACGAATTGTGGGAGGAAATCTCAAAGGCAGTCATTGATGAATTCTTGGAAGACTGGCGGGGCGTTACAAGTGATCTTGTTGAGGCCCCGGCAGTCTATACAGGGACTTAAGTCACCATCCTTCTTACAAAAATGAACATGGCCCCAGAGGGTGACGTAGATCAACGAATAAACCCTCGTTTAAGGTTCTCCTCAATATATGCCTCCATGGCACGTGTCTCTGGAATGGATAGTGGATAGACAGGGCCTCAAGGGGGCATAGTTCCTGGTAGTTGATGGGACGATCATAAGGCCTGTGAGGTGGTAACTTCTCTGCCTCCTTCTTGTCAAAAACATTGGCAAACTGTCCGGTTCTGGTACGGTCCATAGCCAAGGAGTTGAGGCGGACAGGTCTGTGCAATGTTGGGCACATGCTTTATCCCAAGTTGTGATTTGCCTTGACCTCCAGTCTATGGTGGGGTTGTGAGACTAACCATGGAAACCCCAGGAGGGAAGTCATGGGAGAATGGATGAAGTGGAATGATAGCTGTTACTCATGTAACGTACCATGAGTTACTGTGGCTGGTCAAAGAGGTGTCCCGTCAATGGCTTCCACAATCAGAGGAAACACCCTGGGTTCAGTGGGAATGTCTGATTGTTGGCAAAAGGTAGGGTCTATGAAGTTTCCGACGGCTGTTTTTTGAAGTTATGAAGTTAGTCTTTTAGACAGAAAGGCGACCAATGCCTCATTAGTACAGTTCACCTCTGCCAAACTTGGAGTAGGAACGAACAACTGGAATGTCTCTTTCCTAGAGTGGAGAGGCCCAAGGCATGGCCTTATCTGTGAGTAACCATATAACATATCCAACCTTGGCCAGGTCAGTAGGGAATGCGTAAGGAGAAATGAATCTCACATTGATTCAGGAAACCACGATAGGCTGTCGGATCTCTCCCATAATGAGCTGGTGGAGGTAGGTTTAAAGGAGCATGAACCACTGAAACCGGAGCGGAAGCTGCAGGAGGCTGAACCATCTGTTGAGCCGGGTCAGTAGGCTGTAGCAAGGTCTGGAGCGCTTTGGCAAACTGATCCAAAAGGTGGTCAATCTCATCAATACAAGCCTCACATGAACCCTGCTGTCCTACCGATGCAGGTCTCTTAGTGGCCCTCTAAAACTGTCACACACAACAAGGTTGGAGACACTGATGCAGGTAGGATAGAAGGAGCAGACGGGTTCAATTTCAAAGTCAAGGCGAGGTCAGTGTGCCATAGGTCAGGGAACAACGATAAACAAGCAGAGGTCAGGAATCCAGAGTAAACAGGGTGAAGCCGAGGTCAAAACAGGAGACTATAACAGAACACGCACTGAGGAGTAGACACTTTGTAGCATAGGCATGACCATCAGAGGGCAAAGTCTGATGTCAAGTGAGGGTTTATAAAAGGTGGGAAGTGACTAGGCACCAATTAGAGGCTTTGGCGCCAAAATATGAAACAGTCGGACTTCACTTCCCGTTTGTTGGATTATGGGGGCCATCTTGTGTGACCATAGCCTATAAGTATAGGCTCCTGTAGTTTCCGGATTCACCACCAGTGGGCGCATGCAGGCGAATGAAGGTCTTCCTCTCCGGAGCGGTAGCTAGCTGACGGAGTAGGGCCGGCCAAAGTAATTGTGCTACCTGATTTAAATCCTGCCACTCCCCACCAAAACCTATGCCTACCAAAACTGCACCCACATCCATTGTTATATTATTAATTAACTTGCTCTCTCACACTCTCGCTCACCCTTTCTCTCACACTCTGTCAAACTCTTATTCACACTGTCTTTCAATAACTTCCTACCTTCTCCGCCGACTGCCTCAGTATCCTTGTCTCCTTTCCTGCAGCTCCACTTCTTCTCTTGCCTCTTCTTGTTCTTCTGTCTTCTTTCTTTTTCCGCTTCTCCCAGTGTCGTCTTTTTTTCGTCCACTTCTCTGTAAACCTGGCATCCTGTATCCACTTCTGGGTACACCCTCTCCCCCGATTGGAGGAACATGGGAGAGGCTGTCCCCATGGCACCGCACTTTTGCAGAAGTGCACCAAGAGGCCATAATAATCAGATTACGCTTTCTCCAGAAATCTATCCCGAGAACATGTCTTGGGGTGTTAAACTGCCACCCCTGTCAACGTGCCGCCTAGGTCCCATGGACACACCGGGACCCATGTAAGGCTGGCTCTGAGTGTCTGGACAGCTGGCTCTCTTGTACCATGGAAGTTATAGCTTTGCAATGACCTGAATCCCCCATAATGTATCTGGCACCTTCAGGAGTGCAGTAAAAACATCTGCAATATATGGGGAACTGGCAAAAGAGATCTACATTGGCATTCCAAGTGTGTGTGATGGGAACAACGCTATTTGCCTGTTGTCCCTCCTTCTGTTTTTCTTTTCTTCTTTAGGTATGTACTTCTATATATTTTAAAATTAAGATTTGTCTTGCTGTTTATTGTAACATAACATATGCAATTGAGTACCACCACAGACCATAAATTGTGATACATGGAACAAATATTTGCACAAACCAACAAACTAATAAAAATGTCTTTAAGTATGTAAGTTTGAATTTAAAATGAAGATTTGTCCCCCTTTGTTTGTCTTTGTTAAGATGTCAGCTAAATACATATTAAAATGGGTTTATTAAATATACTGAACTGTACAATGAGGATTGGGGAGTGTGAAAAGTTTCCTTTAAATTATTTTTTTTGCAAAGCTGCTGCTGTGTTTTTGTATAATACTTTTTACAAATGCCTTTTGCATTTTTAGTGTTTGAATACTGCATTCATTAACAACTTCTTTTCTGAAACAAGGCAATCAAGGTGTCATTTTTGACACCAACTTCTAGTCTTGTGTTTTGCTGCCACCAAGTGGTAATTTTTTTCCATTCCAAATGTAAAGTAAAGCCAAGAAAAACTCTGGATGAAGGGAACAACACTTACCAGGGTTTAAATCTATTCCAAGAGACCTTTTTCATCAATTCCATTTATTGTATAATTAATAGATGCTAAGTATGGGAAAATTGTATAGCCTAAAGTATTCTAAGATGCCTTTGAGTAAGAGCTAATGCTCGAAACGTGTTAGGCTATGCAGTTTCCGCAAATTTAGCATTTATTGCTTTTTGGAATAAATTGTATTAATGAAGAAGGTCTCTTGGAATTGATATATACTCTGACATGCATGGTTCTCTTCATCCAAGATTTTTCTTAGCTTCAGGTTGTGTTTTTTCTGTTTTGGGATGCCATGAGAACTAAGCTACTGACCGCTCACACTACAAGCAGGAAAGGTAAGCCCAGTCGATTTATTTTCCTTATTCACCAGGTCTACTCCATAGTTTCTTTCCATTCCAAATGTCCTTAAATTCGTACTTATTCCAAAGCTTACAATCAGAAATACCATTATTTCTGCTAGTGGAGGATATACCAATACCATAAGGAAATAATATCACATTTTACTGTAAAGGGGGCTCCAAATGGAGAATGTGAAACATACTATAAAAAAAGCCTATAGGAAAAAAAGTTTTCCTAGTAAATACTAATTTACACATAAACTATTTTAATAAAAACTATGATTGAAAAAAAAAATAATTTGTATTTCCTTTTATTTGCCACTCTGTCCTAGTTATGCACATCTGCCCCCCAGAAATGCCTTATACCCCCTATATGCCACTCTTCCTCCCTAAAAAGGCACTCTGCCCCCAGATATGCCTTTTAATCCCCTATATGCCACTCGGCCTCCAGAAAACCATTGAAACCCACCACCATGCCACTCCTAACCCCCCATGCCACTCTTAACTCCCTCCCTGCCACTCTTAACCCACCCGACTTACCAGTCCCTGGTGTCTAGTGGGGCAGCCGGTGAAGGTTTGTGCGATGCAGACCTCCGCTGCTAGTGGCCAAGACTTCCACTGGGGCCAGCGGAAGTGCTGGCAGCAGCGGAGGTTGTCTGTGCGCATCCCGCAAACGTTCACCGGCTGCGGGACAACCTTTGCTGCTTTTATCAACCCCCATATCAAACCTATGTCCCAACAGGCAATGCTCCCTCCTCAGCAGTTCCCAGGATCTGGTCCAAAAAACACCCTCCTCACATCCATTCATATAAACCACACATTCAAACAAACAATACATGAAATCCATTTTTGAAGAGATATCACATGAATAAAACATAAAGGGCATTGAAGGGGCAATGCTAAGAGCAAGGAAATCATCATCTAATTCAAATAAATAATCTAATAAGCGGAGCCGGTACTTCTATCCTTAACTGACAAGATAAGTTGTGCCATAGAGAATATGGCAACTGCCAAATGAATGCTGGAATGATAAAAGACCGCTGTTTCAGCTCAACATTCAATGCTACGCTCTACTTCAAAATGCGCAGAATAGTTTAATGTTATGCAAGCAAAGGTATCTTAAACCTATTTGTTCAATGCAGTAGTCATCAAAATAGCTGAAGGCTGAATAACAATAAAATACACTTAATCTAAAAAATGTGCAGAGATATCAAATGACTCGTATTTTATATCAGCTAGGCCCAGTCATCTTAATACATTAGTATTGATCTTCAATTTCCAACATCATGGCCTTTATTCACAGGGACAGTGCTAAGCTTAAAGTGCTATCATCAAATTTGCGGCCTCTTAATGAATTACCCCAAGTGTACTAACTACAGTGTAGATGAAAAGAAAAATAAATAATCATACCAGTTTTTAAGCAGATTTGTAATATCGCAGAAATCCATCATACTATGTTCTTAAGTGTGAAGGTGCATGTCGCTTTCCAAAACCTAATCAATAAAAAAATAATACTTAAACCTAATGAGATCAAATAAATACATTTATATAAATCCATAAATATCATAATTCGACTAGTGACCTTATCAGTTACAAATAACAAAAGTGCTTATGAATTTAAAAACTTGCAATATGCAGATTATATATGTAGAGCAGCTTATTACTGTCAGCCCATAACGGTAAATTTATTTCTAATAATTTACACATAATGTTCGCATCCTAACTACTTGTGACTATCAAATAATTTTTGAGTAAGCATAGAAATTGGTAATAGTTTTATAAAAAGTGCGTGTATTGCTACTTAATGTAATTCTAGTGTTCCAGGATCAAGTAGGTTTAATTTTCTACTAATTGATACTTCAAGCTAAAAGTGAACAAGCATTCATTTAAGGAGCGCCATAATTAATTATTTACAAAATTTCCACATAGTAAAACCTCGAGCTATAAAGTGAAATCAATTGTTTGCGTAAACCAGTCTCCGAACTACCTTCCCCTTTATCACCACATTTATAGTTAAGGACATGATACTGCCTAAAATGTAGTGAGAAACCAAGATTCATCTATGCTCCCATAATTTACATTTCAAACCACATAAGCATTAGCAAAAAAAGTCTACTTGTAAATAATCAATGATCAGTTTATGGGTAAATGAGGTCTATAGTAACACATCTAAATTTGTTGTTTGTTGTTGTGAAAAAGTATGATTTGAGCCTTTGTGCATAATTATTAATTTGGTTGGAAAACCATTTATATGAAATATTAATATCAACTAGCCTTTTAAACTTGGATTAGCTAACACAACGTGCCATTGGAACACAGGAGTCATGGTTGCTGATAAAGGGCCTCTGTACGCCTATGAAGATATTTCATTAAAATCAGGCCTTTCCAGTTACAATAGGCATTTACAAGATTAACAATGTCTACACTGTATTTCTAATCCATTTTATTTTATTTTATTTTAATGGACAAAATTTCATTTTCTGATGCACAGAAGAGCATTGAATAGGCTAGAAAATACTGACTTCACAGAACTATATCTATGACAGGTTGCATCAGATTTGGCACGAAAAAGAGTCCTGGCGTAGGACGGTGCCGTTCCTGGGAAAGAACCAATGAAAAAGTGACAGGTCACAGAATACGTCTCCCCAATAAATGTTGGGGAGAATTCATCTCTGCAGATGGAACCCCAGAAGATAACAGGCATGTGCATAACAACAAATAGGTTTAAAGCATTTTGGGGAAAGTATAAGTCTCACAGTAATGGATTAGTTTAACTAGTTTATATTTATCACAACAAAGTGGTTAACAAATTGCATCTGTAGAATTTTTAGATGGCTGATGCCCAGGTTCCACACCTGCCACACCGACACCCAGACACACACGCCAGGACAGGCTCTGCCATACCGACATCCAAACACACACACCAGGACTGGCTCTGCCACACCGACACCAAAACACACACACACACACACCAAGACAGCCTCTGCCACACCGATTTCCATAGACACAAACCAGGAAGGGCCCTGTCATAACGAGGCCCAAACACACACACCAGGAAAAGCTCTCCCACGCCTCCTATACTGACTCCTATAAAATTAGGAAGTTTTGGGCCCTGACTCTAATGATGGACATTTTTAAAAAACAACACCATACACCTATATCCTATTGGAGCACAGACCCAATTTTAGAAGTCCTATTTTCTCCCATATTATGACCAGGACCAGATACTTCGATCTTCATTTCTTGCCCCCTAAAGGTCACACACAATTTGACCAATTAAGGCCCATTTTGATGTTTTTTTTAAAAACATTTCTAAAAATGTATGCCCCCTAGAAGCATGTCTCAATTAAAATGTCCCTTGTTCTGATAAAGGGCAGACCGTATTTAAAGCAGTATATCATGTTGATCCAAACACTGTATTCTTCAGGATGTATGAGGGAAAGGTCAGACATCTAGATCGCCCTGGCTTATTTTGACGACTAACTGATGAAATGCTCTGGGTTGTCTGCTTTACAGAAATATATATATACTTTTGAGGGTTACATGTTATATGTGCCCTATAACTGCTGGGAAAGTATGGATATTCTATAGGACTGAAATTATTCCAAAATATGCACACCTGAATTGTTTCATTTTGAGGCTATTTTCTGTCAATGTAACTAATTTTGGGAGGATTTAGAGATAAAAAATATGTTTTTTGTTGTCAATTTCTCTTTAGTTTTTACTAAATTACTTGGCTAATTACGTACATTACTTAAAGTAAAGAGGAATAATGGTTGAACAGACATAATGGCAAACATTGCAAAAATGCTCCAGAAAATGAGATATGAAAATCCCCAGAGACTGAAGGGGTTAGTGAATAGACTTATATAGGCTTCACATTTTTTTGGGGGAATATATAACTCCCATGTTACATGTATTACTGGGTGCTGTGGAATAGGGCCTTTGGAAGTGTATTCCATTTTGACTTCCAATGATGCACTTCCAATGACTCCAATTCTTGACTTTGTATCCACTGTATCTACAGAATTTCCTGCTAACTAAGCACCACCCTTCCAACTAACCCATCCAAAAGGACTAATCTTAACAGTAAATAACTATTAAACTACAAATGTCACACAAAACTAATAACTTACTAAAACCTATAAAAACTTACTAAAAGTAATCTAAAAGATCCTAATGGACTAAAACCATAATTTCTAAATATAGCTAGCTAATAACCCACGCAAAATTACTAAGGTTAAAGCTAATTAATAATTAGTAAATTGTAGGGGACCAAAAATATGAGGGCAGGTGCTTGTTGGCTGACAATGTTAAATGTCTAGTTAACAAAATCAGCCAGGCCAGGTTTTGGAAAATATTTCCCACAAATTAGTTTCAGGTTGCCTCCCTTTGTCCTGAGAGCACATGGTACTTTATCACAACTTATCAGTTTCCCTGTTGTGTGCCTTATGTGCCATATTAGGCGATTAACCACCTATTTACGCTATGGAGGTGTGTGCCAAGACTTCCTCCATAATACCTGATATCCGATGCCATGCATCCTTCTTTGCCATGCTCCTTCAAAATGCCAAGATATGACATTCTATCCCAATACTCAGCAAAAGGTTGGCAGCCACCTAGGTAAGCACTTAGGGGCAACTTATCAGTTTCCCTGTTGTGTGCCTTATGTGCCATATTAGGCGATTAACCACCTATTTACGCTATGGAGGTGTGTGCCAAGACTTCCTCCATAATACCTGATATCCGATGCCATGCATCCTTCTTTGCCATGCTCCTTCAAAATGCCAAGATATGACATTCTATCCCAATACTCAGCAAAAGGTTGGCAGCCACCTAGGTAAGCACTTAGGGGCAGCTGGAAGCACAAACCTAAATACATGATTTTGTTCTTCCTTACCATCCTTTCCCAATTCTATCCCTCTGTCCCTATTCCCAAAATGTAACTTACTCGAGCCCCACATCTGTTTTTTCAAGTTTTGTTCACGTTATCCATTCACTCACGTAACATTGTTCTGCAGCCATAAATTTATGACCACCAACAGTTAAAGTGAATAACACTGATAATCTTGTTATCATGGCATCAGTGGGTGGGATATATTAGGAAGCAAGTGAACATTTTGTCCTCAAAATTGATCTGTTAGAAGCAGGAAAAATGGATATGCGTATTGGTCTGAGCGACCTTGACAAGGGCCAAATTGTGATGGCTAGACGTCAGAGCATCTCCAAAACTACAGCTCTTGTGTGGTGTTCCCCGTCTGCAGTGGTCAGTACCCATCAAGGAAGGAAAAGCGGTAAATAGGCGACAGGGTTATGGGCGCCAAGGCACAATGATGTACATGGGGCAAAGGCCGGCCCATGTGGTCAAATCCATGAGAACACACATTGTGTTTGGTGCGAATGGGGCTTCAGGCTTGTCAGGGTGCCCATACTGACCCCTCTCCACTGCCTAAAGCACCAACAATGGCCACGTGAGCATAAGAACTGAACCACAGAGCAATGGAGGAAGGTGGCCAGGTCTGATGAAACACGTTTTCTTTTACATCACGTGTATGGCCAGGATGCACTATGGGAAGAAGGCAAGCTGATGGAGGCAGTGTGATGCTTTGAGCAATGTTCTGCTGGGAAACCTTGGGTCTTGTCGTTCATGTGGATGTTACTTTGACACATACCACCTACCTAAGCATTGTTGCAGACCATGTATACCCTTTCACAGAGACAGTATTCCCTGATGGCATTGGCTTCATTCATCAGGATAATGTGCCCTGCCACAAAGCCAAAATGGCTCAGGAAATGGTTTGAGGAACACAACAATGAGTTAAAGGTGTTAACTTGGCCTCCAAATTCCCCAGATCTCAATCCAACCGAGCATCTGTTGGGTGTGCTGGACAAACAAGTCTGATCCATGGAGGCCCGACTTCGCAACTTAAGCAGGACCTAAAGGATCAGCTGCTAACGTCTTGGTGCCAGATACCACAGCACACCTTCAGAGGTCTAGTAGAGACCATGACGGGCTTCTTTGGTGGCAAAAGGGGGACCTACACAATATTAGGCAGGTGGCCGTAATGTTATGGCTGATCAGTGTATATTGCATTAGGGGCTTGCCAATGCAAGTGCAAAACAGTGAAAGAAGTCTCTAGAGGAAGATGGGAATTAAGGAAAATTTCCAGGTATTGAAATCATGCAAAAGCCGTAAAGCAATCCAACCACTAGATGGAGTAAGAGCCTCATGGAAACTATTTTCCAATAGAGTGTGTTTAAAAAAAATAAAATAAAAATATATATAAATTCCCTTTTCGCCCCCATATGAGTTGTATGTATCTTTATGGAGGTTTGAGGGTTCTGTGCAGTATCTTAGCTGTTCCTAGTACCGCACTCTTCGGGACAGTGTTCTGATGTTGTTCCTAGAATCTCTTGTTCCCAACTTAGGAGTCACAGCCCGGAGTGCTCCTATGACCACATTTGCCTTCACTCTCCACATCTTCTCATATATATATATATCATGCCCCCCAACTGTCCAGTTTTGAGGCTCTATCCTGCTGTCCTGCCTATCCCTACCTCTGTCCCGCTTTGCAGGGGCGGAGAAAGGGTGAGACGAGAGAGGCACCCCCGCTCGGGTGCTGCCTGCGAGTGGGCCCACAGCTGCCCGATCAGCAGCTTCCGCCTGCAGGACTAATTTGGAAATCACAATCTCCCTCTAACCGGCTCAACATTAGGGAGTGCGAGGTCTGACACTTATTGCTCCTGAATCACTTCGCGCAGGCAAATAATGGTGAGCGTGGGGATATGACATCAATTGCTGTCGTGCACTCTGCATCAATAGCCGGTGTGTAGTGGTCTCTCACTTCAGACCTCGCTTTACTACTCCCTAATCACTATGCGCCGGCAAATAATGCCGAGCGCGGGGATATGACGTCGTACCCCCTGCATCAATTCATGAAGTGACAGACCTCGCGCTCCCACCACAGGATGGAGGAAGAGGTAAGAGATGGGGAGAAAGGGGTGTAAGGGCAGTGTATGTGTATATATGTGTGTGTTTCTAAGCTTGTGTGTGTGTATGGGCAGGTGTGTGTAAGAGCAGTATAAGTATTTGTAAGCTGGTGTGTAAGGGCAGTGTATGTGTATATGTGTGTGTAAAGGCAGGTGTGTGTAAGGGCAGTGTATGTGTATATGTGTGTTTATGGGCAGGTGTGTGTAAAGGCAGTGTGTAACATTAGCCTATTTTATTAATTAAAAAAAGATCTCTGCTGCTGCTGACTACTCTTCCAATGACATCTGGCTGGCTGAGAATCATGGCAATTGTAGTTCACAGCTAACATCTGCAGCTCTATCTACTGATAACTGCACTTCCCATGATGCTCAGCCAGCATCATGGAAGTAGTATGTCTGGCTGAGCCTCATGGGAATTCAATTCAATGTGTTGGTTATTTTTAATGTGCATGACTGTAAGACAAAAATGAAGTGTGTTTTAAGTGGCGATGCAAGCAAGACGTTGTATAGTGCAATTGCTTGTATTGGTGAGTTCCACAAGAGCGATCTAAAAAAAAAAGTGTCCCTCTCTCACATTGGGAGGCTTGCTTGCACAGAGACTATGTGCTACCAACTGGCAGACATCAGTAAGCAGCCACTTGGTGAGAGAGCAGCATTTCTCACTGAAACAATAGGTATAAAGCAAACACAATCTGCTATACTAATGCTTCAAAACAAATTGGAGCAGACATGGCTATGTATGACTTTGAACACTCATACATGTATTTCACATACAGAATTGGACTAGCAACAGAACTGGACTAGCAACAGAATTAAGATTAGCATTGCCACTGTAGGACATTAACCAATAGCCTTAGCTCAAATACTCATGGACATAAAGATATTAGCACCTGCAAAATGACAGCAATGGTATTGCTATTTATACAGTGAGGTGACCAGACCAGCAACAAAGTAGGGTATAGATTTCTGTGCCCCCCTCTCCCTCTTCGCAAGACTGATGGTGGCATTTCTAAGGTTGTGAGAGTTCATCTACTAAACAACTCAATGAACAGCACCACTATTTACTATGCTGCTGAAGAATGTTTGGCAGTCATTGACAGGACTTCTGACAATCAGGCATGGCCAACAATGAACTTTTCATTAGACATTTACCACCCAAGTCCTCCATCAGAATGGTATATGGGTAAAAGTGGGCCCCTGTTACTGCGCATTTACCCTGGTACCCTGTTACCATAAAGTTCTACCACATCACCCCCTTGGCTGGTGCTTTCCACATGTCTGTTGTACCGTTTGCCTGGGCCGGTAGCATGAATCATTCTGTCAGCACGTTAATATTAGAGGACATTGTGCCAAGTCCGTCGACCTTGTTATTCATATAAATGACCTTCTGAAAGCAATTGAAAAGGACAGCATGGCATGCAAGGCCAGATTAATGGAGCTTTGAGCCCTGGAGAAAGTACACAGGTAAGGCCCCTTCTCTGGATTTCCTTTAACAAACACTACCCCCCCCCCTTTCCCTTCTTTTTGCCTCTTGTGGTCCTTTTTTCCTTTTGTTCTATTCTTTCCTGCATTGTACCTGCTGACATCTTTTCTTCATATTTTTTCTATCATTTTTTTAAATGCCAGGCACTAATGGTGATACAGCATGACTGCCATTACTATATACTGAGCCAGACATTAACAGTGGTACAGAAGAACTCCCATCATCATAATTTTCATTTTGTTGCTTTTTCACACTCTCACTCACTTTCTCACACTCGTACTCACTTGTCCTCTCAATGTCTCCCTACCTATTCTACCGACTACTTCCTTGTCCCTGTCCCCGTATTTAAATAGACTGGCAACCCTGATGTACACATATACACACACATATAATTTACATATATACATCTACGTATACACACATATACACAGACATATATACATATACTCATACATACACTCACATTTACACACATACAAATATACACACAGGACTTCATTATCTACTTCGCTCTTTTATATTCAGTGTGGCCTGTGGCTCCCTAACCATGCTGCAATCATCCTCCTTTGCTCACAATGAGTACCAGGAAGTGATACCATTTCCGTGTGCGCAATGTCATTGAGGAAGGATGATTTCTGCATGTGGTGGGACTCAGTCAGATGACTGCTTCGTAGGACAGATGAGAGGCATGGACTTGTCAGAATACTGGGGCCTTGGAGGAAATGCTGCGGAGGTCCTGAGACTGCTGGGGCCTGGAGGTCCTTGTGCTCCATCGTTGGTCCGGCAGACCATTATCAATAGTAGCCACTCATGAACATCTAAATACAATGTAAGTACATACACGCAACCATACTAATTGATGACTTTTTATTTGGAATCTCTTCAGGTCATTAAAAAGGAATGAATTGCCCATCAGAGCACATTCATTCTTAGGTCAGTGTTATGATAAATCATTGTAAAGGCAAGTCCTGTGTGGAACTGTGCTAGAATAACCATCATTCCATTATTAGAAATACATATTAGAATGTAACTATAACTGTGATTCTCCAAAATACCAGCAGGAGGTGATAACAGACCTTCCTAACATAGTACACACTTAGCCTGAATTCACAAAGCTGACATAACCCACAACAAACCCTAAATATATTTTGGTTTTAACATATTCCTGGTAAAGGTATCACACTAGCTTGTATAATGTGTTATATATTTATCCACAAGAATTACCTAAGCAAGAGAATTCACCCATTCATAGAATGTTTAAAGGGGCACTCCAGTCATCAAATGAACTTTAATGCATATCCTGAGAGGAGCCTTTACGTTTACTTGGTGTCACTCTTGAAAATATTTGGACATGCATTTTGCCCTTCTCTATTATTTTTTTTTGGGTTGTTCCCTGTCCGTATGTGCTTTTTATACTAAATTTACTTGTAACATTTGAAAAAAAGTGATATTCACATGAATTTGGACATATATGTGAGTTTATCTTAGTACCGTTATTAAAATTATAATAATATAATAATAATGATTACAATACAAACATTCACATGCCTTCAATAAATTACTTAGGTTTTAAATGAACAGGATGGTTTTATTCCTTCTGAGATTTAAAGATTTTTTTTTTAATTTCCTCTTTATGTTTCATTTGTCGGAAAGAAGGTTGACATGAGTGCATGTGTCACTTGGCTATATCGCTCAGAAAGACTTCTTTATCAGACAGCAAACCGGAAGATACAGAACTGTGCATGGCTGCTTTTGTTATATACAACAGACTATTTATCAACAGAAATATTGGGGAGCATGAAGTACCCCCATTTTCTGGGGACAATGCACTAATTAAACCTCTCTCCATGTTTTCTGTTTGTCCATTGAAAGTGTCTCCTGAATCATGTTTAAAGCAAAAGGAGTATATTTTAGTCAACTGGTGACTTTTGTGGTAAATGGGATACAGGGGGCACATCTAAGGGGTGGCCCAGTAATTGTGGCCCAAACAGCATTCAGCAGACAATATACTCATTGAGTACTATCCAGACCTCTCATAAAACATCCCCTTTAGCCGTTTGAAATGGTGGAAGGTATGTACCAGAAAAATCTATAGATAGATAGAGAGATAGATGTACATTATTGTAAAGTGTCTCTTTGTCAAGTTCTGTGTGTAGATTACCTTTGACCCAAGTCTAATTACATAACTGATATATATATATTAGTACAAGGAATGGAGAGGAGAAATTCAATACAGTTTATAGCTGTGGCTGGTCTCTCATGTAAGAGATCAACTCACTCCCAATTATCATTTCTGTGGCAGCAATTTACAGGGTCATAACGCAGCAAATTAAAGCCATTAATTGGCAAAGAGGGAACGCTGAAAAGTAAAATGGTTGGGAGTGAGTGAATGGCAATTTGTCTGTCAGTGGAGATGCAGTAAAGACGAGACCATATCACCCAGAGAGGTCCTGTATTGCAAATACTGTATGTGGATACTTAAACCGTGTGTAACTTAAGCCTTGGAGTTAAAGGAACTGTCTGTGGTCACATACTGCCCCACCAACAAAGAATGCACATCAAAGTACTTTAATATACAATCTTTAACCTGTGCTCAAAAAGCACTCATGACGAAATGTTCACTACCTGTCAGTGGTCATAATGTTATGACTGATGTAGTGCAGCTCATAGTGAGCATAAGCACATAGTGAGCCTCACGTATGTGGTACAGCATAAATCTCATTATCTTATATATTGAGCCAGACACAGACAGTGCTACGGTAAAACTCCCATCACATTATACTGAGCCAGACATTGATAGTGGTACAGCATAACAGCCATCATGATTTTAATTTACATTTAGTTGGTCGTTCCCTCTCACTTTTACTCTCTCTTTTTCATACATCATTAATGCATATAAATAGTAAGATTTAGGAACACCTACTGCCAACATGTAAAAGGACAACTAACTATACTCCACCATCAATGTATGCTAGGGTGGCAGGTATCCCAGGCTGCGGTAGCATCTCTGGTGAAAAAACATCAAGGTTTTGCCACTTACTCAATGGACCATCAAGGTCTCCATAGTATGTGGTATCGGTGCTGGGCATCGGCCGCATAGATGTAAGTGCGGAGGCACTACCCTGGGTCAGGCCTAGGACAGCACTCAGTCTAAATAGATCACTGAATATGTGAGCATGGGTACTGTGTGTTGAATGAGTAAATAATATGTGCATGCACACAACTGTGACTGTAGTTCATTACTTTAGTTTCATGCACATATAAAAAGATTCACTTGTGTACATTATATTGCGTCCACATTTTTTAAACACCATCAGCAGATGATAGGAGTAGAGGGGGGGTGCAAATGAAAACTGACCATAGAAAAATTGCTAATAACATTTGCACACATTAAGAAATACTGTTGTTAGTTTATTATGTCCCACATTATATAAGAAACTTTTCAAATCTTACATATGCCAGATATTGGCATGACCAAAAAACAAGAATCACAGAGAGGCCACCAAATCGTCCAAGCTTTTTATAGTATATCACATCTGCAAACCAAATCTTTTTAAGGAAAATAGATTTGGGTTTAGTAGTGGAAGATAAACCTCTATCTTTAAGTGAACTCAACGTGTGGGCTACCAAATGTCTTTGAAAGATTCAGATTTTTGCTATGTTTTCCTCCTTCATGGAAATTCAATCTATGTGTCTCGTGGAGCCTGTTGATTTCCCCAGATCATTCTGCCAAATTCAATCTATCTTTACCGTCGAATGCCTCCAAAACTATAATCTCAGAAGTAAATCTTTTTTCACTGCTTCTGGGAATCCTGGAGAGCAAGAAATATGTAAAAATAGCTTAAAATCCTAGAAGTATTATTTGAAACAATCATGGGGGTGATATAAAGATGCCACATATGCCAAAAGTTTAAGAATATGCAAAAATGCACCAATATAGAAACACATTTATGGCAAAATGTTCTAGAAAAAAACAGCCATGTCAAAAAGTAAATACATGTGCTGAATTGTGCCATAAAAAGTGGCATGTCTTACGTATATCTTAGTTTTTGTATATGGATTCCGGATACCTATGTAGGATATTAGATGTGGGATAGAGCTCATCCTGGATTTGTTCTTGCTACAAGCAGACTTTATAAGTATATATCTAAGCTATTCTTTAATAAGTCATAGTGAAGACTTAAAAAAGGTCAACCTTATTTGCAAACTATTAAAAAAATAAAAAATCAATTGTTAAGGTTCATCTTACATTGTATTAGATTACATTTATTTTTATAACACCAGGAGATTGTGCTGTTACAATAGATAACAGTTATAATTAACAAAGGCTATTTCAAATGAAATCATTAACACACGTTAAAACCACTGCTATAGAACGAGAAGAAGTGCCTGGTCTTGTGAGCATACAATCCCTTTGGAGGATAATGGGCAAGTGAGACCTTAAGAGAGGGCTGACTGGGTAAGGATGAGTTGATTGTAGTGAGGACAATCTTTGGCATGCTGAATTGTGGGTATTAGGAGGGAAGGCTGTATGCTTCTCGAAATAATTGTTTTTTTTAAAGAGATTGCGAAATTAGAATAAGAAGTATAAAGGCTGACAAACAGGGTAGAATACGTATGTGGGAAGCTGTAATAACTAGAGAAATGAGACCCAAGTAATGAGAGGAAAGGAGAGGGTAGTTAGACGTGTATTGATATAAGAGTAGAGTTATATGTGGATGCAGTAGTAGTTATTTGCAAACTATAGAAATAGAAATAATGGCTTGTTATCCATTTTTTAAATGTAGATTGCTGCATACTACAAGAAAAGCTCAATAAGTCTGTTAAATGCTGTCCAGTTAATTAAGTTATTACAATTTGGACCCATATTCTTTTCAGATAAAAATAAGAGCTCATGGCCACATGCTACTTTCCTACCTCGAGTTGGACAGTGTCTTAGGATACATCCAAATATATATCTTTATATATTTGTTATTTGCAGTTAACTATATATATATATATATATATATATATATATATATATATATATATATATATATAATGTAAATAGGTTTAGCTGTATTTTTGACATGTATAAAAACATTTAAAATTAACTTTAACTATCATGTATTCTACATGAGAAAATCAAGCTAATTCTCAGGTCAAGAGAAACAAATATAATCCCTATCCTTTCCCATTCACAGATAAGCATTCTTGCAGCTTCACTGCAGTGTTTAGTAAATCTAAGTTAAGCATTTTTTTTACCCTATGTTATTATGTGTTTTTACATGGTATAATAGTAGTAGTCCCAGGAAATGTGCAAGTAAAATTCAACAAAAAAACGAATTTTATTATTTGGAAGTTAACACTTCGAGCCGACACATTACAGAATTGGAAAACTAATAATTATAAAATGATTTGATTCTGAATGAAACACAATTCCAAATGGCATCAATGGATCATATCAAGTCAACATCCCCTGTCCACATTACAGCAGTAGTAAAGATAAGTATACCAATGATATTGAGATAAAGAAATAGATATCCCTGCTGTATTCCTATAACAACATTAGGAATATTTGGTCGATTCTTAGCCCTAGAGTCATTGAACGGGAGAGCCTACAGTAGGGTTGACCCTTTCACCCACTATTTTAAATAATTTGTCAAGTAAAGGGTTAACACTTGAATGCCTATCTTGCTGACCCTATAATCCTCTCCACAGGTGGGTCTGACCCACACAATAGCGTTATGGTTACACGTGCTTCTGTAAAACAATCCATTTCTGTTTCCCAATCTCATTCCAGCCCCATAACACGGGAATGATTATGCACAGCAGTTTATCCAGACCTCAGGCAGTCCTTTCAAGCTCTGATAACCAGTCAGACAACTCCTTTCTCAAAGGGTCTGCTGTCCCTAAACTAATCCTCTCTCACATAAGTCTTTGTACATTAAGGACTGATAACTAGCTACAGAATTCCTAGCTTCTTAGCCTAAAACCAAGTCCCTTCAATGTGTATATCAGCAGGATGTACTGTACAGGCGTGCATATAACCTTTGTATATAATTACTAGACTTGTGCATTCGTCTTCAGGCGAACATGAAAACGAACACGAAGAGTGCGTTTTCGTGTTCGTTCCGAAGACACGCCGAAGAGAAGACAGCGGCGGTAAAACATAGGCGAAGATGAAGACACACACCACGAAGATCTTCGTGATCGTCTTCGTCTTCGTCTACCATTCTTCCCCCCCCTTCTAACTTACCTTGTCTTTGCGGCATCGCGGCAGTTCCCGGAAGTGGAAATCTGCAGGTTCGCCGTCACGGGTTATAGGGCAGTGCGAATGAGCCTATTGGTCGCCTACAGGGACCTCCTCCAATTGGTTGATGCCAGATTAAGACCCTGCAGGTGACCAATAGGCTCATCCCACTGGTCTCCCTCCCTGTTCAATTAGTTAAATGTCCGTACGAGCGACTTTATTGGTCGTTCGTACGGACATTTAACTAATTGAACAGGGAGGGAGACCAGTGGGATGTGCCGGGTAAGTTGCAGCATTGGGGTTTTAAAACCCCAATGCTGCAACTTACCCTGCAGATGCCACTGGTCTTTAACTAATTGAACAGGGAGGGAGACCAGTGGCATCAGCAGGGTAAGTTGCAGCATTGGGGTTTTAAAACCTCAATGCTGCAACTTACCCGGCACATCCCACTGGTCTCCCTCCCTGTTCAATTAGTGAAATGTCCATACGAGTGACCAATAAAGTCGCTCGTACGGACATTTAACTAATTGAACAGGGAGGGAGACCAGTGGGATTAGCCTATTGGTCACCTGCAGAGGAGGTCCCTGTAGGCGACCAATAGGCTCATTCGCACTGTCCTATAACCCGTGACGGCGAACCTGTGGATTTCCACTTCCGGGAACTGCCGCGATGCCGCGAAGACAAGGTAAGTTAGAAGGGGGGGGAAGAATGGTAGACGAAGACGAAGACGATCACGAAGATCTTCGTGGTGTGTGTCTTCGTCTTCACTTACGTTTTACCGCCGCTGTCTTCTCTTCGGCGTGTCTTCGGAACGAACACGAAAACGCACTCTTCGTGTTCGTTTTCATGTTCGCCCGAAAACGAATGCACAAGTCTAGTTATAAGAGGGTGTGCACATTTATGCAACCAGGTTATTGTGAGTTTTTTTTATTTTTTTCCCCCCTCAAAGATTTCAGCTTGCCTTGCAATTGAATTGTTCACGTTATAGCTCACATTAAAGGTGGAAAAAGTTGTGGCATGATTTATCTTTGTCTCATTCTTTCAAATCACAAGAACCTGGCATTTTAAAAGAGGTGTGTAGACTTTTTATATCAACTGTATACTGGTGCCTTGTGATCATTTCCACGAATCATTCAGGATATAATGTCTTCCTCTGGTCTGGATGACTGAAGGACCATTGAGTGGAAAGAAAGAATACAACATAAAGGTAAAGGAGTACAACAAGGGTTAAAGTAAAATTAGGTGAACAGGGATGCAATGAGGTAGGGTATGACAACAAATGAAAGGAGATTAGAGAGTGGTGAAACACTGGGGCTATATAATTCAGGAGAAGAAGGGAAAATAGGTACAATGGGGTTCACAATGTTTCAGTGGGTTTTTCTCCCCTTGTACTTTTGGAGTTATGTATCCTGATCATTAAACAGCTGGTTTCTAATAAAGCCCCACAAGCATATATTTGACTATGATAAGTCAAGTACAAGCAGATGATGGGTTAAAGATCTTGCCAGCAGTGCACTCCCTCTTTTAGCCGCTAGCAGAACTAGCTTGGAAGTTTTTTAAAAGGGCATTGAAGTAAGGGCATTGAAGATGAAACGTGGCTGGGTCTTTCAGCATGACAATGATCCCAAACACACCGCCCGGGCAACGAAGGAGTGGCTTAGTAAGAAGCATTTCAAGGTCCTGGAGTGGCCTAGCCAGTCTCCAGATCTCAAAACCTTTGGAGGGAGTTGAAAGTCTGTGTTGCCCAGCGACAGCCCCAAAACATCACTGCTCTAGAGGAGATCTGCATGGAGGAATGGTCCAAAATACCAGCAACAGTGTGTGAAAACCTTTTGAAGACTTACAGAAAATGTTTGACCTCTGTCATTGCCAAGGGTATATAACAAAGTATTGATATGAACTTTTGTTATTGACCAAATACTTATTTTCCACCATAATTTGCAAATAAATTCCTTAGAAATCAGACAATGTGATTTATGGACTTTTGTCTCTCATAGTTGAAGTGTACCTATGGTGAAAATTACAGGCCTCTTTCATCTTTTTAAGTGGGAGAACTTGCACAATTGGTGGCTGACTAAATACTTTTTTGCCCCACTGTACATATAAGGCTACATATTAATGTTCAAAACACAGCTATTTTGCCATGGGATACCAGGAGTTAATGTTTGGTACAAAATCCACACTTATTGAGGTTTAAAGAGCAGCTATCGACTTGTGGAAGAAACACTGATTTTCCACAACTTGCCCCTCTTGTCTTTATTGAACTTATAAAATAAACATTGTTTTTATTGAATTTGCCAGGTGATGAAATCTGCAAAACTCTTATTGCTTTTTTCTCACTGTCCAAGTGAGTGAGATACCAAGGTCTCTTGATAGATGGGTTTGCACAGAGAACGATCGATTGCAAAAAAAATATATATATAAAAAAAAGTTATTGAAGACTGCTTTGATCATACATACCATACATCTCCGTAGCTTATTGCTATCAATACGCATATCCAATCAACAGTCATAAATACCAAAAATAACTAAAATATTTAAAAAAAATGAGAAAGGAGTACTATAAATGATCCCAGTCGTTTTTAGCATTTTTAGGTTTTGATTTTACATTGAATGGCTTACAGATATTTTATATTGAAAATGGGAATGCCTCTAGGTCATCAGATTTAGAAATTGTGAGACGTATAGCGGGAAACCAGAACATGGACTTGATCTTGTTTTGTGTAGTTATTTAAATAGATCATTACTAAAAATACAAAAATACTATTTTTATGACAAAAATACTCCAGTGTCCCTCACAACATGCCTTCTCTGAAGTGGAGCACTTCTCAAGCTCTGATTCTATATTAACAGACCGGTCATGTAAAGTAGCATTATCTCTACATGGTATTATCAAATGTAGTTGCTGCTATTATCACATTTTGCAGAATTTGCATTATATTCCTCCTCTCGTGAACAATCTGCCACTTGCACAGAGCAGACATATACAGCAATTCTGGGTAATATTTTCACTTGATAGATCAGACAGTAGTTTTCCAGTGTCATGTAACCTTATCCAATGGGACCTTTAAAGGGATTGTCCCTACAACAAATTATATGGTGCATGTCAAACATTTCCTTGCTAAACGTTTTGCTTTGTCCTAAAGAAAACGGAGGGGTTCAAAAGGCTTTCTCTCTTTTTTTTCTTTTTTCTGATGCAGTCAGAGTCCATACTTTATAACGTATATGCTACTGGGTTATTTCATTTTTTTGCATCAGTTTTCTATTAAGTTGAGACAAACAAAAAATATTTTATTTTATTATAGTACGAGTAAACCTCTATCTAGGTATAATGTTAGTTCTTGTACTTTTAAGTCTTACAAAAAAGAGAACTTCAACAAGAACAATGGCAACTGCTTTGTTTTGGGGCAGGGGTTGGGGTAGGATGTAGTTTGAGTCAATATGGGCGCGGTAAAGGGGATGTGCATTATTCAGGTCATCCTTCTATGGTTCTTTCTCCATTTCTTTCTGGAATTGTAATTGGTTTATAACAGTGGGCCATGAAGGGCATGAAGGTGATTTCTTGCGATTGATATTTTGGCTAGTCCAGTCAAGCATCGTGAGGAGAGTAGCTTCTGGAGTTCTGTCCATGGATGTTCTGATTAACCCCTTAAGGTCCTTAAGGGGCTCGTTTTTTCTTTTTGTACCCTGTGGGACCGAGGCTGTTTTAATACTTTTGTGGTGCTTGTGTTCAGCTGTAATTTTCTCCTCACCCATTTAGTGTACCCACATAAGTTATATATTGTTTTTTTCAGGACAAGATGGGCTTTCTTCAGATACCATTATTTTGATCGTATCATCTTATTTACTATAAAAAAATAAAAAAAACATGGTGAAAAATTGAAAAAAAACACATTTTATGACTTTTATTTGAAAAATCTTTTACTCACCTAAAAAAGCAAGTAAAAAAACTAGCTAAATAGATTCTACTACTTGTCTTGAGTTTAGAAATACCCAATGTTTTTAAGTTTTTTTGCTGTTTTTTGTAAGTTATAGGGCAATAAGTACAAGCAGCGTTTTATGATTTCCAAACCTTTTTTAACAAATCTGGTCAGTCTACCTCCATCTCCTCTTTGGAACATCTTTGAAGCCGGTTAACTTAATTTAACTCCGTCAAACCATATATTTTTGAAAACTAGACACCCCAGGGTATTCCAAATGCTGTTATTTTAACCCTTTCCATGCACCAATTATACAACTACACTTTGTCAAACTTTGTAATAGTAATTTATTTTTTTCACACAAATTGTACTTTAGTTATAGATATACTGGTCCTGGTATATGTCACTGTCAAACAACACCCCAATGTGTGTTCAGGAACATCTCCTGAGTGCAGCGATACCCCACATGCATGGGTTTGTTAGATTGTTTGGCTGGTAAAGGGCTACTTTTGAGGCAACACAGACTTTTAGCATCTGGTCATTCTGCCTCTATCTCCTCTTTGGAATATCTTTGAAGCCGGTAAACTCAATTTAACCCATTCAAACCATATATTTTTGAAAACTAGACACCCCAGGGTACTTCAAATGCTGTTATTTTAACCCTTTCCATGCAACAGTTATACAACCACACTTTGTCAAACTTTGTAATTATAATTATTTTTAAATGTTAGCACATTTGTATTTTTTTTTTTTACCATTTTTTTTTTTATTATTATTTTTTGAATATTTTACTAATCACATTGTGATTAGAAAGCTGGGCTCCATTGACTTGCATGGTTGAATGCAGTACTTGTATTCAACCTGCAAGTGGAGCCAGAGTTCTATAGAGGGTCTGGAGACCATCTAGCGAACTCTTTCATCTTTATTGTTTTTTTCCCGGGCCGCCGCCATCCAGAGGTAAGTGTTTGGTGTCGCTGGATGCCTCCTGATCGAGGCATTCCAGCGACACCATTTAAGTTTAAACAGTTTTAAAATGGGCGTCCGCTGCCATACAATGGCCCCCGATGCCGATCTCGGCCTTGCTGAATGCCTCGACATTGAGGCATTACAGTAACGCCGTTTAAGCTTATTTAATTTTTTGACGGTTCAGGACCGTCAAAGGTCATTAAGTGACCGTTTTTCCGGCAAAGGTCGTTAAGGGGTTAACTTATCTAGCCAATCAAAGATTGCTTTCCATATTTTTTTTTCTTCATCACCACCCCACCAAATATGTAAATATGTACCTGACGTTTTAGCACATCCAAAATCTGTGTTGGGACGAAGTACCATCTAGTGATCACCATCTAGTGATCTGCACCTTCGGTTGTTATTGTCAGTCCAAGATCTTTTTCCCAGATTTTCTTAGCTGGAAAGTCTTTCTTATTCTTTGAAATGCCTGTTGCATAAGTTATAATTTTTTTTTCAACAGGATTATTTTTGAGAGCAAGTAGAGTAGGTTTTTGAATCTTCTTTAATTAAGTATTTATCTAAATACGATTTAATTTTTAAGTATGTAAATCGATCGTTATTAGGAAGATTACATTCTTTTTAAGCTCCTCAAATTCCTTCAGGGTTTGCTATTTTATTAATTGATTTATTATTTTAATACCTTTTTGTTTCCAATGTAGAAGAGTTTCTACATTAATAAAATCAGAATCTTGTTCTCTAATCCTATTTCTTTCTTAATTTGGGTCCAAGCTGTTAAACATTTAAATAAGATTAGTAAATCAAGTGGTTTGTGTTTTTTATAAGGTGTGGTAGGCCATATTAGTTGCCCCGGGGAGATTGGTTCCATTTATTCTTTCTCCAGTTTATAGTAGTTTTTTTTTTAAATTGTTACATTGTATTCTTGTGATGTGGGTGACAATATTGGAAATTTATGCCACCATTTTTGATATAAGCATTGATATAAGCATTGATTATATTTATTCGTCCCCACCATGACAATTCTAGATTTTTATTTGTTAATTTTAAAAGATCTAGAAAGTTTGTTTCCATTAAGTTCTTGATTTTCTGGGTGATCTTAATTCCTAAATAGCTATTTTTTACCCATATGAAATTAAAGTTTTGCATTATCTCTTTTATTGTTTTGTGCTCTAGATTCGTTCCTATTATGTTTTAGATGTTTAATTTATAGTTTGCTACCACGCTATATTCTTCAAATTCTTTCATAAGGGTTTTTAATGAGCTCTGTGGGTTTGTTAATGTCATTAAAATATCGTCCGCGTATAAGCTAATTATCAACTCTTTTTTTATTTCAAGCCTGTGATATAAGGATTATGGAGTATGTCGGCTGCTAGTGGTTCGACAGAAATTATATGTAAAATAGGAGTTAATTCAAAAGGCTTTCTGAAGGTGGAAGTGGTTATATGATCTTTGCGTTGTATGTCCATACCAAATTGGCTTGAGGGATTTCATATTACCTAGGCATTTTTTCACTATATATATATACACACCATATGGACAAAAGTATTGGGATACCTGACCATTACACCAATAAGAATTTTGATGACATCACATTCTAAATACATAGACATTAATGTAAAGTTGGTCCCCACTTTGCAGCTATACCAGTTTCCACTCTTCTGCTTTCCACAAGATTTTGGAGTGTTTCTGTGGGGATTTTTGCTCATTCATTCATTAGTGCAGTAGTGCATTTGTGAAGTCAGGCACCGATGTTGGACGAGAAGGCCTAGCTCCTATCTCCATTCCAGTTAATCCCAAAGGTGTTGGATGGGGTTGAGTGCAGTGATCTGTGCGGCCAGTCAAGTTGTTCCACACCAAACTCACCAAACCATGTCTTTGTGGACTAGGACGCAGTCATGCTGGAATAGAGGGGGGCCCTCCACAAACTGTTCCTACAAAGTTGGAAGCATAGCATTGTCCAAAATGGCTTAGTATGTTGAAGCATTAAGATTTTTCCTCACTGGGCCTACCAAAACCCTGATTTCCATAATTAAGAAGTGTGTCCCAATACTTTTGTCCATACAGTGGTACACAAAGGAAGCAAATGCTCTACTAGATGAATGGGCAAAAATTCCAACAGAGACACTCCAAACTCTGGTGGAGTGTCTTCCCAGAAGAGTGAAAGTTGTTATCGTTGCAAAGACATATCGTTGCAACTACATATTAATGTCTATGTATTTAGAATGCAATGTCATTAAACTCCCTCTGGGTGTACTGTAATGGTCAGGTGTCTCAATACTTTTGCCCATATAGTGTATGTGTATGCCATTAGATGCCATTCCTTTATGGTTGTGTATCTGTTAACAACATGTCTCTAGTATAGCAAATTAAGTGCAATGCAGTATTGGTTTCATCTTTTTTTCACTTTCATTTCATAAGGGTGTTCTGTTGGCTTTTGATTAAATCTCATTGACCAATGTCTAGTGTTTGTCTCTCATAAAACTGAAAGACAAATGATAAATATGATTGTCTTAATACCCCAAGGTCTAAGGGTTGAATATTTGCAGGATTTTCTCCTGCAAATTTATGTAAATTCTGGTAAATGTGGAACTGAGAATAGCATTTATATTATGTAAGCGCAGCTCGCATTGCTTATATAAGTACAATCTTCCTACTACAACAGTTTGGGATAGAAGGGAAGGAATGGTGGAAAGGAAGAAAGAAAGTCCAGGAAATAAAGAAAAGGGGAAAAGGAAAGGAAGAGAAGGGAATGGAAGGCAAATGCAAAGATATGAATAGAAGCAACAAACAAAATGTAACAAACAAATGAAAATATGCTTCTATTTATTAATAGGGTAATAATTTCTTAAATATGCATCATCATATAGAATCTATCATGTAGATGATAATATGTTCATATGGAAATCATATATATATATATATATATATATATATATATATATATATATATATATAAATATAATATATATATATATATATAAACAAACTGAGACAGTAAAAGTAATCCACCTTAAAATGATGTTCTATAAAAATATTCTATCCAGGGTGGCTGTTTTTCTTACAAGATGGAGAAGAAAAACAATATTAAACAGAAAATAACAAAAGTCCCTTTGTTTTTGTACAAGATATGCAATTTGTATGGAGTTTTGGGCTCATAAATGGGAGAAAAAAAACTTCAGATGTTATGATTAAAAGTATAAAGAAATAATCCTTGTATTAGACAGTAATGAAATTGCCTTAAACATTATCTTATTAAAATTCCCAAATAGTTTCCATATAACTTTTTAAAAACAGTTTAACTCTAAAAGGTACTGTAGAAATTCAGTATCTTTCAGGGATAAGGAACTTTGGATGTAGGTGAGTGAAGAAAACTAAAAGCACCCAAATTTATCAAGTAAGACAATGCAAAATTTATACCAAAAGCTAATTTTATTTTACTTGATTTCAATAAACCTCCCAATGAGTACAATACTAATGACTGTACTTGTAGGGAATACATATTATATTTATGTTAATTTGTTTAAGTTTTGCCTCCTGAGCAGGGATTATTGCCAATTGGAGAGATGCTTTCAGATCCATTATGAATTAAGCAGTAGAAAACTAGGATAAAGACCTTGCTCTTTACTAGCGACATACCTTTTTCTCCAGAGGTTGAGCCCCTGGGTAATTTGCAGCTGTCAGGATTTGGAAATCTAAGCACCCAAGGACAAGACAAACTTGCAAACTGTGGCCAGTTAGGTGTAGAATGGCAGGTGTAGGGGGACAGAGCTCCTATTGGGTGTTTAAGTGCCTATGGGTGCCACTGCACAATGTGCTAGTTAGAAAGGAGATCTCTAATCTCCCCAACCAGCCTATTAACACTATAGAGGCTGTGCTGAGATGGTGCAACCTATAGCATACAGCACCTGGAAGTGCATGTCTTTAATAGAAAGAGTGCTGGCATATGACATCAGCATTCATTTGCCAGCACATCAGCATTCAGGAAGGGGGTACTGCCCTGCATCAGGCCTGGGGTAGCTTCTAAGTTAAATATGTCTTTATAACTATGTGTCAATTTAATTGAGATAACCTCTTCATTACTCATCGCAGATAAAGCACAGAAAGCTAAACTACAGCTTCTCATGCCATAAGCTCCAATGGTCATCTGTGGAACTAAATTTAGTGGTTAGATTTTTTTTAATAAGTACTCTTTGGTGCAGAAAACAGAAGTAAAGAAAATGTTTTATCAGCTATAGCAAAATAACGTGCATGAGAATTGATTTAAGAAATAAAGGAATTACCCATTACGAACCTTCAAACCTTTGAGGACCTAGGAACAACAGCAATTTATTCTATGTGAGAGGAAGGTTCCAGTCGCACATCCATATATTCTCAGGTCTTCAACAATTCTTCAAGATTCCAAACGTTTAAGAGTCATCGTCATCTTTTTGGATTAACTCTAAACTACCTTCCTGCTTTGGCCATCTGTGATATTTTATTAACAGCAGCTAAAACTCTTAACTCTTAAAATACTTCTATTCACATAGACAAAAAAAAAAGTAAGACCAAAAAATATGAAAAAGGGATTTTAGTTTATGAAAGGCCATACATGAAGCCCTTTTTTAATAGCCTGGAATGCAAGAAAGAAATACGGTTTGATGGTTACGTAAATGCAGGTGCTCATGGAGACTGTCAACACCTTGGATTTACAATTGTTAAAATGAAACATAATCCACCCCTCCCCTTGCAGGTGTCTGCTACTTATCGGGCTATCTTGCAAGGAAATAATGTATGTAGTGTTTTTCGGCATTCAAAAAATTCAGAAGAGCTATTGTATCTCACACAAGTAAAAATCTCCCATCTATGCTACTTCTTTATAATTCACATTTTAACCTGCATACTATCTTATGCAAACCCTTTGCCTTGCAAAAGAGGACATTTATTTCATCTTTAGCCACACAGGAGTTAAGTTCCTTTAATTTCTGTTCACACCTTATAGTGTCTAAATAGTGTCCACTATTTGAAACTGTAGATGATTTGTGCAGCATATAGAGTGAAAATATCTTGTCTTTTTTTATAGATGTGGCTTTAGTTTTTGGGATCACTAAATAAAACAAAACAAGTGGCACCCAAAAACAGAACAGGAGATCTTATTATCCCTTCACTGCTGCCTTATTTTCCCTTGCTTTCATCTCAACCCCCTTTACATATGGATACATACATCTTATTTCGGCATAGGGGCTTACGTTTCCCATGTATTAAATAGATTAATGTCATTTAGATTTTTACAATAATAAAATAGGTGGAATACAGCCTTATCAGAAACTATCCGTCTGGTGGAAAACGCTTTATTCATCTCTACTTATGAATGATCATGTTTATCATATAGGTTTATTAGAACCTTTGGACACTGTTGGGGAGCACCATTACCCTTCTTTCGAGGTGGTGAGACAAGACAATTAATGGGGTTGGCATTTGCATTCCGAAATCTGTTGTGCATATTGTACATTCACAATGGATTGTTAGCACTGAATATTTTGACTAAAAACAAAAGTTATAACTTTAACACTGCCTGCCAATCCAAGAATAATTGGAGAGTTCTGTAGAAATTTCCATCCATGGACAGCTCACCAGTTTCAACATTGTGAGATCAGCATAAGTTATTTTATATGGCTCACTGTTTTTTAGACAAACTTGCATTGATATTGCCAGTGCTTTAGACCCTATTGGAGTAATTTTCAGGCCCTTCTTTTCACTTATCAAAATATCCTTGTAAAGCTAATAAGTATATAGGTAAACCATATTACTCTATGACCTTCAATAAACAAATAACTCTTGCAAGTCCTCTACATACAGTATACGGTTCTGTGAAAAAAGTATTTGCCCCTTTCCAATTTCTTCTAGTTTTTCATCAAATCATCAATCTAATCAGATCATAAAACTAATTTTAATATTAGGCAATGAAAGTCCAAGTAAACACAAAATTGAAGTTTTTAAATGATGGTTCTATGTATAGAAGTAAAAAAGCTACCCAATCCTACCTGGCCCTATGTAAAAAAGTAATTGCCCCCTTAGTTACTAAATTAACTAATTAATCAAATTTACTGTCAACCCTGTTGAATGTAAACATCGATTAAAAAGAATCTGCCGTGCAAAGTGAAGTAGGCTAAAAGCAACACAAGATGCCGTGATCTAAATAAATTAATGAACAGATGAGGAAAGTCATTGACATCTATCAGTCTGGAAAGTGCGACAAAGCCATTTCTAAGGCTTTGGGATTTCAGTGAACCACGGTGAGAGCCATTATCTACAAATGGAGAAAACTTGGAACAGTGGTGAACCTTTCCAGGAGTGTTCAGCCTACCTAAATCTTCTTCAAGAGTGCATCCATAATTTATCCAGGAGGTCACAAAAGAACCCAGACTAGCATGTAAAGAACTGCAGGCCTCAGTTAAGGTCAGTGTTCCTGTTTCCTCAATAAGAAAGATACTACACAAACATAGCATCCATGGGAGAATTGCAAGACGAAAGCCACTGCTAATCAAAAAAAACACAAAGGCTTGTCTCACATTTGCCAAAAAAACATTATGATGACTCCCAAGATATTTGGGATAATATTCTGTGGATTAATAAATCAAAAGTGGAAAATGTTGAAATATATGGGTCCCATTACATCTGGTGTAAAGCTAACACACCATTCCACAATAAGAACATGATACCAACAGTCAAACTCATAGGTGGTAGTGTGATTGTCTGGGGCTGCTTTGCTGCTGCATGTCCTGGGTGACTTGCTATAATTGTCCTGACTTGAATTTGATTGAAATGCTGTGACATGACTTTAAAATGGCAGTTCATGCTCGAAACCCCTCCAATCTAGCTGAAAGATTCTGCCAAGAAAAGTGGGCCACAATTCCTCCACATCAATGTAAAAGTTTAGTTGCTAGTTATCACATTTGATTGCAGTTGTTGCCGCCAACAACTATTCATATGGGTGATATAGGTTTTCGTAAACTCTTTACCTTCAATAATTTAAATTATAATTTAAAAGCTGCATTTTGTTTACTCATGTTGACTTTGTCTTGTATTAAAATTAGTTGGATAAATATAAATTAAAATAAATAAATAAATAGATAAAAAGAATAAACCGAGAAGCATGTTATTAAACAGCTTGAAGCTCAGAGAGGGAGAAAGATAGAGTAGAGCACATTTTTATAAGATTTGTGATTCTTGATCTGGGTATAGAACAATTAAAAAAAAACACTACAAAACCATTTTACACTAACTTTCTCTTCCAACATGAAATAGGTTTAGTAAAGCCAAGACACATAATACACTACAGTACCAGATGTTGAACATAAGCTAATTCAAAATTCCACTGTTGATGGTGGTGGCTTTTATCTTTTATCAAATGCAGTTTCTTTAAGACGCTTCTACTTGGAAAAAAAAAACCTCAATATATTTTTTGGTTTCAGACTAAATTTAATTTTCCAGAGAGATGTCAGTTGGAGATGTTACGATTGTGTTTATGTGAACGCTCAGCCTCTCTCAGCAGACTTGATTATATCAGGATGTGGAGGAAGCACACAATACACCATGAATGAATGATGGGGGTGCTTCTGTTTGTAGATAATGGGGTGTCTGGCTTTTCTAGACAATGTTCATTGTTTCATAAACACCAAAAATATCATAAAAACATGTAATCCATTAATAACCTTTATTTGTATTGTTCCATTCTGAAAAAAACATTAATTCCGTCTGTAATATTTGAAAATAATTTTATTGCACTGTGTATTTGAGACTTTAACTAATAATTAACCCCTAGACCAAATTTGGTTTGATAAAGATTACTGTTTTTGAGGAATATGATACATTTTATACACGTCAACATATTACAATGTAAAAATATAGATTTTATGCCATGTTTAACACATAGAAAAGCATGTTTTATGACTAAAAGATATGCTAGATATGCTGGAAACAGAATTTAGATTATTGTATATAATTTATTGTATCATAGCTAAATCACGGGCATATATAGGTACAGTATTGTTTAATGCCTTAACGACCAATGACGTGCCAGGCACGTCATGGAAAAGCAGTCACTTAACGACCAATGACGTACCTGGCACTTCATGGCATTAAACAAGCTTAGAACGAGATCTACGATCATTTTCTTGGCTTAAATGGTCTTGCTGTATTGTCTTGATGCCGGGGCATTCATCAACACCAGGATCGGCATCAGGAGCCATGTGTGACCCCTCCCTGGGCCGTCAATGTCCGCCATACACTATTTGGTGAAAGAAAGGCCTATTTTAAAAGAGTTTAGGAGGCAATCAACGAGTTGAAAAATGCGCACTTCTCAAATGTGGCCTTTTAACCTCCCGAACAACCTGACAAAACCCATGCATGGGGGGTATCATTGTACTCAGGAGATGTTGCTGAACACATATTGGGATGTCTTGTGACAGTGACATATACCAGGAGCTGTAAATTCACATTTGAATTACAATCTGTGTGATTTAAAAAAAATTGAATTACTACCGCAAAGTTTGACAAAGCGTGCTAATAGAATTAGTGCATGGAAAGGGTTAAAATACCAGCATTTGAAATACCTTGGAGTGTCAAGTTTTCAAGAATATATGGTTTGATGGGGTAAATTGCATTGGCCTGCTTCCAAGATGCCCCAAATAGCACATGGGGCAGAATGACCAGATTTGGAAAAAAATTAGATGCGTAAAAGATTTTTCAAATAAAACTGCTTTTTTTAAAAAAAATTCATTAAATTTTTTATAGGAATTAGATGATATGATCAAAAATGGTATCTGAAGAAAGCCCTTCTTGTCCTAAAAAAACAATATACCGCTAAACACGAGAACCACAAAAGTGTTAAAACATACTTGGTCACGAAGGGTACAAAAAACAGCCTGGTCCTTAAGTGGTTAATGGTAAGCCTTACACAGGACCAGCCATCCTAGAACTGTCTCTTCTCCCCGTTCCATAATTAAGTATAGCTCCTGATCCCTGCCTCCTCTCTCATCAAGACCAGGCCCTAAGTTGCAGCCACTCATAGCACTGCTAATCTGTTTGGGTGAGGCTTGGGCCTGCCAGGCAGACAGTTGGGGCTATTTACTAGAGTGGTCAGATGAGTTAATAGTTAACACTTGCAAAGCAAATCACACATACACTGCCATGCAAAGTGTACACAACTATAAATGTTCTGTTTCAGGCAGGGATATGTGTTGAATAAAAACCTGCATGTCCTTATCTGGAATTTAGAAAAAAATGTGACCCTCCATTCAAGTGACCCTCCACGGAAAATTCAATACAGGGCTGGGGCGGTCTGGGTCAAGGGATGACCAACAAATCACACAGTCTAATGTAATTCAGTTCACCAATACAGTTTGCACTGAAATGCAGTTCAGTTCACCAATAAAGCTCACACTCTAATGTAACTCAGTTCACTAATAAAGCAGACCATCTTATGTAATTCAGTTAGATAATAAAGCTCACACTCTATTGTAATTTAGTTCATCAAAAAAGCGTGCACTGTAATGAAATTCAGTTCACTATTAAAACTCACACTGTAATGTAATTTGGTTCATCAATAAAGCTCACACTCTAATGTAATTCAGCTTGTCAATAAAGCTCATACTTTAATGCAATTTAATATACCAATAAAGCTTGCACTCTAATGCAGCTAATTTGGTGTGCATACAGCACACTAGACTTGTGTACATGGACCAACAAAATTTTTCATTTTTGTTGTGCACAGTGAATTTCATTTCCTTCCTTTTGGTTCAGACCAAATTTGGAGGTCATTTTCAGTTTGTTGTCACTCACTCTCACTCATACGCTCTCATGTTCTCTCACACCCTCATTCACTCTCTCCCTCACACTCTCATATGCTCTCTCTCAATGTCTTCCTACCTTCCCTGTCGACTGCTTCCATGTCCCTGTCTCATTTTCCCCAGCTCTGTTTCTTTTCTCTTCTTGTTCTTTGTCTTCCTTCTACTTTTTTCATCATCCCTGTGGTGCGCGGTGTCTCTGTCCTTTTGCAGAAATACGCCCAAGCTTCAATGGTGCAGGCTGAACTGTCCCTTTAAAAGTAGTTTTGCTTGTACTCAAAATGAAATCAATACATATATTCTGTTTCTAAACAAAATTTTACAACAATGTAACATTCTGACAATTTTGAAGTCTTTAACTTTGATATTGATTCAGGGTCCAAAGAAGATGCTTAATTTTCTTATTTTGTACCGTTATTGAGCTAATTGTTATTATTGAGTAAGTTACATTGTCCAAAATGATTTAATTCATATAAAGAGAAAAATACACAATGCAATTTTATATTGTGTAAAGGAATCTAAAAATGTTTAGCTATTTTTACATATAATTGATTTAAAAGATCACTTACATTTTAGCCACTCATCTTGGTAACTAGAACTGTAACTTTTGCAGTTAGGGTAGACCTAACCAGTTTGCTATCATCAGGAGATGCCGGGTTTATTAAGACGCCAATTTATCAGGGGTGAGTAAAACATACATGTTAAAATCTGGCCTCTCCCTTTATAAACGGTCTGCAGGGAAATCGTCGGCGAACGTTATTATCTTGGTCTAACCTGACTGTGGTGCTATCAGTTACTGATCCCAACAGTGCTTCTGCACAGCACTGAATCGTATTCTAAAACAGTCACTGCCTTCAGCTAATGCATGACATTAATCTTAGGCTTCTCCTTTATTAGCAATCAATAGGATCCTAATATTTTCTCTACAATGATAAAGGAAGAAGGAAACAATAGGTGCAAACATTTACAGTGTAACTAACCTTCTAAAAGGTTACATCTAAAAACATATCTCGCTCTTTGGATGACTTCAATACATCACTCCCAGCTGTCCTACATTCAATGTTAGAGGAACAAAGGTCAAGCCATCTTGGTATCTCTCTAATGAGGCAATAAGCAAGCTGCCTGTTTGCTGTTTAGTGTTTACAGACCTAAGACATCGATTGGAGGATACAAGCAGTGTAGATGATGAGCTGCTGGATAGGATCGAATAACTCTGTTATTATTTACAGGAGGGCAATAAAGTATATGGGTATTTGTGTGTAACAGAAAACAAATGTGATGGTTATGGTATGTGTTACAAAGGAGCAGATGCATGAAAATCTGCCAGAACTCCAAAAATGGGATACAAAACTGGTTGTTGGGGCTGGAGACAGATATAAATACAATATACAATTGTTTCCAATATAAAAGCAAAGTTGATTTGTATCTTGATTTAAGTGTTGCTTACACAATGCAGATGAAAACCATGTTTTTGTTTCCAGGCACTGTCCCGCTAAGCCACCCTACTGTCCTTTCTTTACGGAATCTCCTTAGACCGGCCCATTGAGTTGAAGAATTCATCAAAGTCTGTGCTTTGGCTTCACAGACACCTTGTAGCCACCTGAAAGATGTGTGCCGGGATATAACATAAAATCTTAGTGCTCTTTCTCAGTGGATAACAAGGTGGCTCCAAAGGCTGCTAAAGTTTTTATTTGCCCTAGTCCTCCCTGTAACCACACAACAAACAAAGTTGCCCCACTTCAGGCACCAGGGATGTTGAGGATAATGACTTAATTGTCTAAACTGTGTTACCTTTTTAGAGATTGACTGCAGACATGCAACGTTACAGAGCCGGATGGATGTTACATTTTATTTTTAGATTTAACACATACAGTAGGTGCATCAACGCAACCTATAGTTTAGATCTTGTTGCCCCTATTTTAGTATGAGCTGTAAGCTGGAAAGAAGATGCGGTTGCTTGGCAACGTTAGATATGATGGGTGTTCATATAACCATTTCTCATTGCTCCAATATAACTGAAAATGTCTGTTACAGCTATGGTTGGCTGAGATCATTACCGCAATCACATAATCAAAAGGGAAGCAGATACTTGTACTCTATGGAGTATGGAAATAATTTATCATTAGGAAGTTAAAAATAAAGATTTTTGTTTAAATAATACAGACATTTTTGTGGACACTGCAGTAAACCGAGCAGTATACTGTATTGTATCATAGTTAATGCAGTGTTATATTGTAAGTTAATAATACTACATCATAATGGTCAGTTCAATTAATGAATTAATTTATATTTATTGTTTTTTTTAATCATTTACTTTGCTTGTTGTTCAGGTACTTTGCTTCTTGAGTCAAGCTTTATGTTTTTGTTTCACTGAAAATTATAAGGATACTAATCAAATAATAAATAGGCCAGTATTTGCCATAGTGAAATACTTTTAATAAAGGTTTGCTTTACCTTTCTGTCATAATGCCTTTGAGACAAGACTTTGGGAAGATATGCAGGGTTCAGCAATAAAGTCATTCACAAAATAACTTGTTTGACACCAAATAGGGTAAAACTATTCACAAAACAGAAAGGTTAGTTTAAACATAACATAAGGAATTGGGTGACTGCAAGAATATAAAGCCCCGTATAAATTATACATTTATAATTTCCAGTTAGATGTAGACAAATATCACAGACTTTGTTTGTCTTATAAAAGCTGTTCAAAAGTCCCACCCCATTCAATACTATGTATGGGCAAGCACCAAAACTGTTTGTGGCTACCCCCTCACTGCATGGCTAACCAGACCCTCAAGTGCAACTAAATTTGCATCCTCAAAAAGCCACTCCTTCAGAAGAGGGAGAGTTCAAGGGAGCCTGCTCTGGAAAGTTTCCAGGTATGTTGATGGCCAGTCTGAGTCTGACTACTGTCTACTATGTACTAAGTTCCAAATATTCTGTAGCTGTTGGCTTTTTGTGCAATACTCTGTCTCCCCAATGTCCTTTTTCAGGTGGGACAATTGCCCATTTCTGAACCAAATCCTACCCCTGATGCCCCTTTTTTCTAGGGGCTCAGGGTGTTTCATTGATCTGAATCTTTCATAGTGTTCTACAGTTCTAAAACACACACTAATATGTTCAGATATATTCAGTTGTGTCAGTGAAATACAGTATAAAATGCCTTATGGACAGCCATCATTAGATCCAGGGGAGGACTGGTACCTTATGGACTGGGGGGCAGGTAAAGCCAAATGGCCTCCTCAACTCCCCCCCCTCCACCCCTGGTAACTAACATACACCATGGCACACATACTTACACAAACATCACATTAATACAAGCTTATGCAGTCATGCTAACACACATGTAGTCACTCATGCTAACACATTCAAACTCACACATACACATTCACGCTAACACACACACTTACACATATACTTTCATGCTAACACATACATACTCAATCACACACATAGTGTACATACATACTCACTCCCTCACTAACTCCCTTACCCCCTCACTCTTTTACTCACTCCCTTACCCACTATCCTTTGTACCTTGCCCAGAGACTTGTTTCTAGCTGCTCACGCAGCCTTGCTTTTTACCGTGGGGTCACGTAACATTGTGTTACACTACTCCACTACATTCCAGCCTCCATGAGTAGGACAGTCAGACAGGCCCCTTTTAAAGAAGTTTGGACCAGCTCACCCCGGAACAGGTATAGAGGAATAGAGTGCTCCCTGTGCAAATTAGTTTCAATACTTTGTACATTACTAAAATTTCAGTGCTGTTTGTACAACAAAGAAACCTGCACACCTTTGTGGATAAAACAGGTACACACTCCTTTCTGTATAACACAGATGCCCTTTCTTCTCATCTTTTTATTCACTCATCTTTGCTCTTATTGATTTCAGAGATTAGATTTTGTAATTAATCTGACACATTTTTACTGTGTCTCTCTTAGTCTAACAAAGCCATCTTTGTTCTACTTCTGCTATCAAATGCCACGTGCCAGTTGCCAAAAATATGCTGATTATCTTCAAGAGTATTTACATGACTTTAGGCTAGTTGGACATAGAGATTTATCTGAATATTAGGTAACTGGCATACTCTTTCCAGTGTGTCTGTAGAGAGTTCACTATGTCATTTCCATTCTGCATTAAAACAACTGAGCATACTGGTTTCAACCATCTATCTGCCTAAACAATTCATTGATAAGCAATTTACAAAGCTTTACAAGTACAGTTATACAGGGCTTATGTCTAAAAAGTGACTGTGGAACAACATTTGATCCTACCAAATTTGCTGATTAAATTTCTCAATCAAAAAAAGTATTCCAGTTGCTTGCTATGGTAATTAAAACACATTTTGAGCTTTGCACAACAGTCACTTTTCCTTCATAATACCTAAAAGGTCAGTTGACAATAAATATATAAATAGTGGAATCTCTCATACACCTTATGGTCATACCTTCCTCACATAAATTAATGTATTACATTCAGACACATAAATAGTAAAACACAATATCGATGAAGTATCCACAGAATTTTGATCACTAATTCATATTTAAATTAAGATGGCTTTGAAGGTTATTCTGAACGATGAATGAGACGGGTGAAAGGAGTACAGTTCCACAGAAATAATAATCCTGGCCTACCTATTGGACTAAACATCCCATAACCCACTTTTTGCAAAAATACAGACCTGCCACTCCAGTTAAACCAACAGAACAGGAAACACATTTTAAACCATGGTTCTAAAATCATGTTCACTACTGTGTCAAAAATACAGTTCCACTGATATGTAAATTGCACCCTTGATAGCACATCAATGAAATACATCAACATTCTGTTCTACACCCTTAACACTCCACCTTCATTCAAAAAAGGACAAACAACTGAATGAAACATCTTTAAAGAACTAGGTAACTCCCACTTGATTAAGGTAACTCTCTCACACACACAAAGAGGCACCGTATTTAGAAATGTTCACATTTTCCCAAAGATGGCAGATACCAGGCCGTCTGGATTGAACGTATTCACGATTCATACATACATTTCTTTTTTATTTTCTTATAAAGCATTCTCAAGTCTGGCATCCTGGGACAGCATTTTAAAGTTGTATCCGATTTTGCTTGTCTTTGTTTCATTTAAAATTATTCTGTATACAGTATACCCACAGAGGTAAATAAGTTGCTAATGAGGAGTGTAGAACTAGTTAAAGCTGTTATAGGCAATCAAAACTGTAATCATAAAAGGCCAACAGTGGCTGGAAGGAAAAGTGGTTGGTGCTAGAACTGGACAAAAATTTCTTCCCAAAGGTGTTTTGGTGAATACCTTGTGACTTGGCAAAAAGTTTGGTACAAAACGTTCAACTATCCATGCTTTTACATCACAATGCATATGGTGGCTCAGACTTTCTAACTATGGATGAACTTTTTCATCCAGCTTTAGTCTGCACCACCTTATGCATGTGTCTCATTGCTTCATTCCACTAAGCCACTGAGCAGGATGGCAGAGCTGTTGGCAGCTAAAACCTGGTTCCAGTTACTCTCCAATTGTTCCACCAAAAGCTTTACTGCTGACATTTTAGAAAAAGAACAAGGAATATCTTATATGTGGGATCAGGGGTTCAGAGTTCATAGCCTTTTCCCCTTATCAATTAATAAAATTACCATTGTGTTTGTTGAAAGATCCAGGCAGCGAAAATTACAAAAAATAGCAATCTGTTAACATGTTACCGACAGATTTTAGAAGGGATCAGCATCAGGTTTCTGAAGATTTAACGAAATTCAAATTTAACCTGTTAGTTGCCAGATAAAAATGCGACAATTTCTTTCATTTGTGTAATTGGTTTTGAAGTGTTGCTGGTTAAAGACTTTGCGTACTCGACATACTGCAGATTGCGTTTCATTGCCTGACTTTTTCGCTGCTGGTTTTCCTCCTCCTGAAAGGCCTTCATTGGTTCCACTACTGCATTTGTCCACCCGATCACTGAACTTGCGGGGAGAAATAATTTGCCTTACTTTCCCAGATACTTGAGTAAACAGGGAAAATCATTAATATACAGAAATCAGGCCTCGTTGTCCAATGGTAAATGTGGACATTTGCCCATATATGGGCTATCCCTGCCCAACATGAAGCTACTGCCTCAGAAGTTCCAGGTTTGATACAAGGACACACTAACAGTGAAAAAGTTACACAGGTATACAAGCAGTACTGATAAAGTAGTATCAAGCCAGCTTGATTTTCTGGTGTTTAGAAAGGAGGTATCTATTAAGAACCGTGCAAGAGAACCTAAATAGGCACAACAATAACGTTTAGGAGTCATGGCAACCTGGCTTTTGGTATATGTCTAATCATGCATGGGTGCCAATACTGTTACATTCATGATTAAGGAAGAAACCAATTTATTCAACCTGATGAAGATATAGGATATCATAAAATTACCACAACAGCTTCCCTGCAATTGCTGTTTTCATTTAAAATATGTGCCAAAGACTGAATCTTTGAAGTAGGAGGACTCTTAGCAGGATTTTACAATCAAACACAAAGTCCCTTTATCTGCCTACGCCTCCGGGAGTGTGCATGTGAGAGTTGGGAAGAAAAATAGTATTTTGGGGACGGTCTCATCATGCAAACAAAATTATATGTGTAGTGCTACACCTTAACCACTGCACCACCCCTCCCTGCGTGGATAATTAGTACAGTTAAACACTGACAAGTACAACATTTGTCTTTGAAGCTGAAAGGTTTTATTTATAGGGTTTTTTTGTGCTGTCAAATCCATGCCTACCTGCAAAAGAAAAAAAATAGATTTTTCCCAAGCAGTGCAATCGCCAGGTGGATGCCTAAAGCATTCCTATATTTTCTCAGATCTCGAGTCAAGTGAAAAGTTTATGAGGGAGAGGAGGGAGATTAACCCTATATGGACAATAAAAAATAAGATATGTCCTATATACAGCCAGCCTGTATTCAATACCTCACAAGTGTTCCACCTTTTTGCAAAGATGTCCTTTGAGAACCAAGTCACTCTGCCCCGTTTTTTCTGTAATTATCCTTCTCTTGTCTAGCAGCAAGTTCCTCGGAGCATCACAAGAATAAAACTCACATTAATACGGGTTTTATGCAACAGTCATTGTTTTGTTTTTTTGTAAATTAAATGAATTGGTCTAAATGACCTCATGTTACATTAATAGATGTCAGGAGCTCACCTAAAATGTCTTAACAATACTCTGTATGCTTAATAAATTCTCACCATTAGCTGTGTTAAATAAGACAAGCTGTTAAACCCCTATAGCCCCTTGCTATAACCTACTACAGGGGCATCTCTAGGATGTAAGAAGCCTAATTAAAGGATATTTATGGAGACCAGTGTCTAAAATACATCTGTTCCTATTGCCCATTTTAACCCTATAACCGCACTCCAGAGCCCAGTCTAATGGACTATACAATGTATCTTGAGTACCAAGCTTTTGAGCAAGAATTATCATGTTGTATCCATAGGTAATTGTCTTTCATCCAAGTTGTTACCCATATGCCTGTAAAATAGGTAGAAATATATCACTATAATTATAAAACATCCACCTATAACTGTACCGGTAAGAAAATAGTGTCTAAAGGTCCATATCTGGAGGCTCATTCACATTCCAAAATGGAATGCTGCTGTTACTGATAAAGAAAGCCATCGGCTAAACAATGACATGTTTTTAGGCAATAATCTGCACTGTTTAAAAAGTTCTGTTGTTGCCTAGCAACATGTGCTTCATCAACCTTAGTCTGCAGGTGGAAGCATTTACCATAGACACAGGGCAAGAGAGTTAACTTTAACACCTCCTCCCAACACTCCACTTCTCAGATCCACCTCCTTCATTGAACTGGG
Organism: Spea hammondii; assembly: GCA_029215755.1. Classification (NCBI taxonomy): domain Eukaryota; kingdom Metazoa; phylum Chordata; class Amphibia; order Anura; family Pelobatidae; genus Spea; species Spea hammondii. The sequence continues at coordinate 36,358,005 of JARDYJ010000008.1, forward strand.
TAAAATAACAGGCATTCACACCTGTATGTAGGTTTTAATTTATTGTTTATGAAGGATAACCGATAAAACACTGTGAGAGTGCAAAAAACATGGGCATTTCCGAAGCTCACAGCAGTTCTGGGGCATCATTAAGTTCAGTAAATAAAAGTCACATGCAGCTAATAATTATAGAATATAATTAACAATGACGAGAGTTATAGAACACAACAACAATCTTTTTATTGGGCTGGTACTAACCAAGGTTTTTTGAGATATTGTTAAAATATGGTGCTCCTGATCATTTTAAAAAATATCTTTAAAAAGTTACATCAATAAACTGAATGTTTTCCCTTGAGACATTGTAATTTGTGGAATTAAATCTGGAACTCATCTAGGCTGATATTTAAGTCCTTTACTTTAGCATTTAAGAAAAGCACATTAATGAAGCAAAAGATGCATCATTAAGAAAAGTTAATAGAAATCAGGGTATAGAAGGAGCAGAAGTCAAGGGGTCCACCGAATTATATACAGCTTTCCCATTTAAATGTTATATTGCTCAGTATTCAAGGCCTTCCCCATTTTAGCACAGAGTCCTATACAAGAAGTCACTCTTATGAGATTTATTGACAAATCAGCCAGGCTGTGTGCCTCTGTTATATCTTTAATTGAAAGTGTGAATATCTCAATAGCTCAAACTGGTCTAAAGGGACAGATGTTTGGGCATTCCATAACTATATGCCATTCTTTTTACACAAACTTATACATAGACATCCATGCAGGGCTGGCCTCAGGTGTTCAGGTGCCCTGTGCGGACTACTTCTCTGGCGCCCCCCTCAACAAAAAAGAAAGGGAAAAAATCTTGTAACAAACAACTAGTTTTAATTACAGATTATTTATGTGCAAGTGAAAACAAATACAATATTATATAACTGGAAACACTGGTAACAATAATGTACCTTAACCCCTTAATGACAATTGCCGGTTCTGGCACGGCACGGAAAAACAAGTCGATTATGACAAATGACGTGCCAGAACCGGCACGCCTTTAAACGGGTGCAGAAAGCGATCTATGTTCGCTTTCTGCACCCAAACGGCGTTGCTGTAATGCCTCGACCTCGAGGCATTCAGCAACGCCACGATCGGCACCAGGGGCCCCTCCCCAGGGCGTCAACAACGGATGCCCGTTTTAAAAGCGTTTAGGAGGCGATCAACGATCACCTCCTAAACTTAAATCAGGAGGCATCCAGCGACACCAAACACTCTAGAGAACTCTGGCTCCACTTGCAGGTTGAATACAGGTACTGCGTTCAACCATGCAAGTCAATGGAGCCCAGCTTTCTAATCACAGTGTGATTAGTAAAAATAAATTAAAAAATAAAATAAAATTAATTAATAATTAGAAAAAAATAGTAAAAAAAACAGTAAAATGTAAAAATAATTTCCCACTGATGTCACTATCAGGGGAAGCTTCAAGTTGAAATTTTTTTTTAATAAAATATATATATATAAAATATATTTTTGTGAGCAAGTCCTAAAATTAGCACATTAGCTTAAAACAATTCTCGCATGGAAAGAGTTAAAATACTGGCATATTAAATGCCCATGGGGTGTCTACTTTTAAAAAATGTATGATTTGATGGGGTAAATTGAATTGGCCGGGTTCAACAATGTCCCAAATAACACAGGGGGAAGGAAGGCCACACATCTAATTTCCAATTAGAAAAATGCACACGTACCAAATGTGGCCTTTTAGTTCCCCCAAAAAATGACAAACCCATGCATGTGGGGTATCACTGCGCTCAGGAGATGTTGCTGAACACATATTGGGGTGTTTTGTGATAGTGACATATACCAGAACCTTTTCATTCATACCTGAAGTAAAATGTGTGTGTAAAAACAAATGCAAAAAAATGACTACCACAAAGTTTGACAAAGGCTGGTGGTAGATATGGTGCATGGAAAGAGTTAAAATACTAGCATTTGAAATACCCTGGGGTGTCTAGTTTTCAAAAATATATGGCTTTATTGGGCACACTGAAATGGCCCGGCTCAAAGATGTACCAAATAGGGCATGGGCGGTAGATCCCCAAATGCCAAAGTTCAACATTGAAAAATGCGCATGCCCCAAATGTGGCCCTTTTGCCCCCAAACAGCCAGGCAAAATCATTCATGTGAGGTATCGCTGTACTCAGGAGATGTTGCTAAACACATATTGGGGTGTTTTATGATAGTGACATATACCAGAACCTGTTTATTCATACCTAAAGTAAAATGTGTGTGAAAAAACAAATGCAAAAAAAATTACTACCATAAAGTTTGACAAAGGCTGATGGTAGAATTAGTGCTTGAAAAGGGTTAAAATACTAGCATTTGGAATACCCTGGGCTGTCTAGTTTTCAAAAATATATGACTTGATGGGGTAAATTGCATTGGCCGGCTTCAAAGATACCCGAAATGGCACATGAGGGGAAGAATTACCAGATTTGGAAAAAATGGCTTTGAAATAGCAAAACGCTACCTGTACTTTTTGCCCCATAATGTGTAGAAAAAAGCAAAAAAACATAAAAACATTGGGTATTTCTAAACTCAGGACAAATAGTAGAATCTTTTTAGCAGGTTTTTTCATTACCTTTTATAGATGAGTAAAAGATTTTTCAACTAAAAGTTTCTAAATTTTTCACCATATTTTATACTTTTTTTAATAGTAAATAATATGATACAATCAAAAAAATGTCATCTAAAGAAAGCCCTTTTTGTCCTTAAAAAAACAATATATAATGTGTGTGGGTTCAGTAAACGGGAAAGAAGAAAATTACAGCTAAACACGAACAGCGCAGAAATGTTTAAACGGCCATTGTCACGAAGGGTACAAAAAGTAAAATCAGCCTTTGTCACGAAGGGGTTAAATACATTGAATATAGGGGGGGGAAAAAAATCTTTGTAACAAAAAATGTTTTCCTTTAAATATTGAAAAAATTGGACCCTAGGCATTTATTTCCTTTGCACTCCCTCTATGCATGTAATCACTCCCTCCGCCCCTACACCAAATAAAAAAATATCTGCCACACTGACTGCAGATTAGGGGAAGACTGTGAGAGTCAGTGCAGTCTTTCCTCCTTCTGACTCTACCGTGACTTTGAAAGGTCCTCTCCCCATAATCATCCCCAGAGTCCCTTTGTCCCCTCATTCACTATGCCACACCTCTCTTTTACTTCCTCCTTGTAGTTCAGGTGTGGATGAAATAAACAACACACCTAAACAACACTTGCATATATAGCATTGCAGGTATAGTCCAACAGAATAACACACAAACCCAGCTTTGCAGGTATAGATCAACTGGGGATCACATGTATACTCAGCACTGAAGGTATAGATCAAATAAATAACACACGGAATAGCACTGCAGGTATAAATCAACTAAATAGGATAAACAAACGCAGGTATACATAAATAATGTATGGAAACATAGCATATTAGATATAGATCAACAGAATAACACACAAATCCGGCAGGTATAGATCAACTGAAAATCACATATAAACTCAGCATTAAAGGTATAGATAAAAAACAGCCCTGGTGTCCACATAGAACTTGACCAGCACCCAGATTACACACACAAATTACAGCCCAGCCTGGGCCACCTTTGTTCCCAAACAGCCCAGCGTGAGCCATTTCTGTCGCCAAACAGCCAAGAGCAAGACATCTCTGTCCCCAAACAGTCCAGCATAAGACATCTTTGTCCTCAAACAGCCTGCCCTGTGCCATCTTTGTCCCATAAACACCCAGCCTGTGCCATCTTTGTCCCATAAACACCCTGCTGGTGCCACCTTGGTCCCCAAAGCTCAAACACCCTGCTTGTGCCATCTTTGCCTTTTCTCAAATCACTTATACATCTATGGTACACACAAAACACTTATTCATTCTCTCACTCATTTACACATATTCATTAATGCATTCTCACAATTCATTCTCACCATTCATCCACACGTTAATTCATTCATTCTCTAATTAATTCACATAATTCATCCAGACATTAATTCATTCATTATCTCCCACATTCACAAAATTCATCCAGACATTAATTCATTATCTCACGCATTCACACAATTCATCCATACATTAATTCATTTATTCTCTCACGCATTCACACAATTCATTCATACACCAATTCATTCTCACATTAATTTTCTTACTCATTCTCACTCTTTCTTTCAAGATTCTTACTATCCCCTTTCTCACGATCTCTTCCCCCTTCTCACTATCTATCCCCTTTCCTCCCTTTCTCACAATCTCCTCCCCTTCTCACTATCTACCCACTTCCCCCCTACTCACTGTCTACCCCCTCTACTACCCTTCTCACTATCTACTTCTCACTATCTACTTCCTCTCCCCTACTCACTATCTACCCCCTCTCTTCCCACTACGCACTATATACCCTTCTCACTATCTACCTCCTCTCCCTGGTCTTACTCTCTACCCCTCCACCCTTCTTACTATCTACCCGCCTTCTTACTATCTACCCCCCACTTCGCAGTTCACTTACCCTGATGAAGTCCTTTGGTGGGAGCGTGAGGCCACAGTCTCGCTGTCCTGCCGCGGCGCCCGCAGCTTCACCTCTGAGCGTTGGGATATGATGTCATATTCTGGCGCTCACCATGACGCGCCGCACCACGACCAAGGCCTCAACCTCCCACCACTGCAGCCAGGACAGTGGTAGGGAGCAGAGGAGACAAAGGGTGTCAAGCAGCTGCTAAAAACTCTTTCATGTGCGACCACTCTGCCCCCCTTTCTCTCCTCCTCTCCCTGCCGCCTGCTGCCTTGGCACAGCCCTGGCCTTGGTGATGGGACGGCCGAATGGCGCCTCTGCTGCCATGGCGCCCTTTGTGGCTGCACAGCTCGCACACCCCTTATGCCGGCCCTGCATCCATGCTCACATAATCATATACATAGACATTCATACTCACATACATACAAAAATATTTACCATATATACACATATCAGCACATTTTAACACATAATTCTTATTGAACATAACGATATCTGTTGATATACTATAAACTTCAAAGATATATTCACTTAACACACAAGTAAACACATGAATATAAAAGCATCACACTACTGGCTATATCATAATGGCTGTAATGAGCTTCAATTGTTGCAATTACATGCATAGTTGTGTTTGAGCAGTTAGTGATTGTTTTCTTTATTTTTCTGCTGGGAGTTGAATTGTTTGCTAGTGAGTGTGATTTTAGCATGCGATCATCATTTTTAACACAAGTCTGGATTTTAACTATGGGTAGAGAAAGTCATTAAAACCACTTCTGCCATATATAATGCATTTTTCATACACAACATACTATAAATTGTCCTATTCCTCCATTTAATCTCTTATAATTATAAATTAATCTATTTTTCTATATTATCCTTCTCTATAACTCCTCTCAATGTACTTATTACTTTAGATATGTGTCCCCTATATACATCCATATAACTAAACACATGTATTCTTGTAATTTATGACAGGTGGCAACGCCTATGCAATGTATATATTTTACCTTAAATAAGACATCTCCAAATTCTGTTTATGGGGACAGACTGATTCTCTTTGAACCTATTGCCAACATTCTGATTTACACTCTCTTTAAAAATGCACAGATTTCTTCAATTGTCACAGTTTGTTTTATCCTCCTGGAAGTCTTAACATGCCTTGAGGTTCATGCTTTTATGCAACATGTACATTCAGTATCTTGTTTTGTGTATGTGTGTATGTATATATATATATATATACTCACTCATTGACCACTTTATTAAGTACACCTGTTCAATTGCTTGTTAACACAAATAGCTAATCAGCCAATCACAAACCAGCAACTCAATGCATTTAGGCATGTAGACGTGGTCAAGACAACTTGCTGAAATTCAAAGCGAGCATCACAATGGAGAAGTAAGGGGATTTAAGTGACTTTGAATGTGGCATTGTTGTTGGTGCCAGACGGGCTGGTCTGAGTATTTTAGAAACTGCTGATCTACTGGGATTTTCACGCACAACCATCTATCAGGTTTACAGAGAATGGTCCGAAAAAGAGAAAATAATATCAAGTGAGCGGCAGTTGTGTGGACAGAAATGCCTTGTTGATGTCAGAGGTAAGAGAAGAATGATGTCAGAGGTAAGAGGAGAATGGGCAGACTGGTTTGAGATGACAGAAAAACTCAAATAACCACTCGTGACAGCCAAGCAGGGCCGGCCCAAGACATTGTGCTGCCTGGGGCGAAGTGTGAAATGCTGCCCTCCCCCCCGCTTCGGATGTAGGACAAAAACTGTCCTACATCCATTATGTTATATCATGATAGTTAAAACTAAAATTAGGAAGTGATAATTTACATGCAACTGCAAACTCCATATTTTTATATAGCTTTATTTATATAAATAGTTTAAATAGATTTATTAAAAATTACCCCTCGTCTTATAATCTATGTTGCCTCAAATGAGGTCTGACTATGAGACTAAGATCCAGATCCCCGCAGAGCATTTCTGAAGGCAGAGTGGCATATAGGGGGTTAAAAGGCATACTCCTCCACATGGGGCGCAAATACATAATGAGAAAAACAAAGATATAGTAAGTATAGTAAGGAGCAATATGTGGTGTATAGTCCCCTCTATAATGAAATCAGCAATTGTGTTTCACAAACTCCAAAGAACCAATTTAAGTTTCTTTTTTCATAAAATATTCAGATTGAAATAGAGTAAATAACACAATACCTTCACTTTCCCTCACACTGATGTCTGGAGTTTTGTCCTTTGACGTGACTAGAAATTCAGGAAGGCGTTTTGTCTCTGGATAAATAAAAATTACAAAGTTCTATTTATCCCTACAGTAAGTAAAGTGCCAGGAAACAGATAACCAAATACACACCAGGACAGGCACTGACACCTGTCAAGAGCATAAAAAATGCTTTCCACATTGCTGCTTATTGTGTGTATCTGAGTGTTCCCCCTGCCAGGCCCCTTTGTGCATTGATTTATTTGATGCCCCCCTTGTGTTTTGATGCCCCCCTTTTGTACTGGTTAATTATAATGCCCCCTATACCCATGTGTATCACCCCCCCCCTTTGTGTATAGATCGTCCTAACCACCCTGTTGTGTCCTCACTCCCCAGCCACCCTCTAGGGGCATGAATATGTCCTTTAAAATTATGTCCTTCCCACCCTTTAAAATTAGGCCTTTCTTTAGATAACCAGATAAGACAGATAACCACAAGCCCTATTAGCTGTAGTTACCTCAAAAACAGAAGGCACAGCCAGTGTATGTTAACATTAAACCTGCTCCAAGGCCAAGAAGGTTTATTACAAAAAATCCTATACATATTTGGAAGAAAAAACAGTGATTTCAGAGGTTCATGATAACCTCCATAAACAGTCATTTTAACAGGCTTAACACTTGAGCTGACAGCTCACCTCTCATGTGCTGAGGTATTGAGGTCATACATTTGTGCTGTTTTGAGCAGTTGCTGTTTGCTTTGTACCACCTACCAGTCCACCCATTTTGGTTCCCATTTCATATTAAATAGAATATCGCCAATATGGAAGAACAGAAGGGGAGTGAACATCACCTGCACACATTTCAGACATGGTGCACTGTAGGCCCGCAAATATGTTTCAATAATATTCAATTGTTAATGTCCCCTCTCCACAGCAACCCTCTAGGGGCATGAATATATCTGTCCGCGACTCCATCGGTCCGCTTATCACCTCAATTTATTTATTTTTTTAAAATACTTACTTTTTCTTCTTCCACCGACGTGCTCTTCAGCCTCTTCTCGCTCGAGATCTTCTCCTTGTCACGCGGTGACGGGCAACTGCTCTGCATGATCCCGCCCCCTTGAGCGTCACGGCGCATCAAGGGGGTGGAACGAAGAGCCGAACCGATCGGCACGCTGCACGCAGGCAAGATTTTAAGTAATTAAACGGCGGCGGTTTTACATTTATGTTAAAACCGGCGCCGGTAGCCGCATCAGATGGCAAAACAGCGGCACTTGGGGCAGCAAAGTGCCGCCCCTTCAAAAGTGCCGCCTGGGGCAATTGCCCCAGTCTGCCCCATTATAGGGCCGGCCCTGCAGCCAAGGTATGCAGAATACTATCTCTGAATGCACGACACTTTGGACCATAAAGCAGATGGGCTACAGCAGCAGAAGACCACACTGGGTGCCACTGCTGTCAGATAAGAACAGGAAACTGAGGCTACAATTCACATGGGCTCACCATGAAAGACTGGAAGAACGTTGCCTGGTCTAATGAGTCTCGATTCTAGCTGCAACATTCAGATGGCAGGTTCTGAATTTGGTGTAAACAACATGAAAGCATGGATCCATCCTGCCTTGTATCAACGGTGCAGGTTCGTGGTGACCCTTTAGTACCAACTGAGCATTGTTTAAACACGACAGTATTGTTGCTGACCATATCCATGCCTTTACGACCACCATGTACCCATCTTCTGATGGCTACTTCCAGCAGGATAACGCACCATGTCACAATGCTCACATCATCTCAAACAGATTTCTTGAACATGACAATGGTACTCCAATGACCTCCACAGTCATCATATATCAATCCAATAGAGTACCTTTAGTTCAAATTGGGACTATGGAAGGAACACTACTGGTATCTGTTCCAAAATCTGGTTAATTGGATATCAGAGCTCATTGAAATGGTTAATTATTTATTTATTTAGGTAATGTATGTTTTTGTTTCTTTTTCAGAGAAAAAAAGGTACAGAAAAAGAAAAGGGGAAAATACTTTGGTATTTGAGGATTTCACGATTAATTGGTCTGTCTACTAGTGTTGCAATGTGTTGTGTTCCAATTTTTAGATTTCTATATTTTATCCATCACTTGAAGCCATGCTTTTCATATGTTTTGTAATAAATGGTATTGGCTTTGTGCATTATAGAAGGTTTTTTCTGAGTGGTATAAAATATTGAGCAGTTTTGGACTTCCTGAATCTTGCACTTTTAATGACTGTCCATTTTTTGTGAGTGGGGGGTTATAATGTCATATTGCAAGGTTCTGCTCAAAAGAATGTGCTGTGCCTTGGCACAATCTCCCATCATGTACATGAGCTAGTTGAGGAGAGTCCCTTGTTACCAACCCATTGAGCAGTGGCTCATCGGAGAGTTTGAAAAAACAATAAAGTGTAAGCCCTAGTCAGCCTAGGCCAGAATACGCCACTCAGCAAAGTGAATACTTTGAATGAGCACAGCACTGCAGTTATTTAACGTTGAGGCTGCTATTCAGACAAGTTGATTTGCAATGCACTCCATTATCGATGTAAGATATGTATTTGGCCCAATAAATTTAGTTTGATCTGTAATTTTCCCCTCCTACTTCCGGATAATGTAATCAGCAGAAGTGCAATTGCATTATACAGTATGGTATGGAGAGGACAGCTTAAGACATTTTGAAGGAAGATAAACACCTTTTTACTCTGGGACATTTCATTGTATTTTGTTCTATTTACTTTACCTGCTTTTATTATTGTTTGTTTTTTTTTACAACAAATCGTAAGTAACATCCATTTTGAATGTTTAATCACAGAAGAGTACCGTAAAGGTACTGATACATTTTAAATTTGTTTTTACATTTTACAGAACACTGTTTCTAATAGTCTAACAGTTTTACTAGTGTAACTAAGGTATCAGCTATAACTGACATTGGGTTTCCATTTCTGGGTGTTAAGAGATTTGTTGTATTTATCCTAAAACTGTTCTATCTGCTTTTACGTCATTATTGGACTGGTTGGGGAAGCTAGATCAGGTTATTTTTTACTGTCCTTTCTTGTGATAAAATCAGAAAATGCACCATTACAAATGACACTGACAAGCAGAATCTGAAATATCAGTTGATTGGATGTTCCTGCCTACTTACAAATAGGCAGAGAAAACAAACATAATAGAAGGTTATGAATTCACATAACTAACGCTTCTTTTAGAGACAAAGGTACAAAATAAGATCATTGAAGTGTTGGTAACTGGTATTGGCCAGTTTAAGCATTTGTCTAAGATTTTGTCCTTCTGTAGCTCAGGCGGTGAAGAGGTTAATTCTCTAAACACATCACTGACACTTGTAAGGGAGGAAAATGTGTAGATCTGCAATATTTGGCTGTATAACCCTATAAAGACACCCCATAAATTAGAAGGTTTTCCTGAATCCCTATTAGTCCATGTTTCTATAACCACATCTATCTTTCAGATCCTCTTCCCCACACATGGTATCTAATCCTCCCTGTATTCTCCAGTCCCTGGGAGATTTGATCCTGTAATTTATGGACTGACTTGTGATTTACAGCTGCAGACTCTAAACCATTTAGGTACTGCTAACATTTCTATTAGGGCTAGCTAACCTCAGTCTCACAGGGGAGGGATTGAAGATGTGGTTTGCAGAAATCCTGTCACCTCTAAAAGCAGGGAATATCAAGATACAGTAATCACACCCCCTGCGTTATACACAGTCCACTGCGGCATTGGTACCTGTAATATAGACAAGGCAACATATTTCTGGCACAAACTACTGTCTATATCTGCAATGAAAGAACAGCCCACGAGTGTGACACACACAGGAGCAACATTCTTTGTATCTGTGCCATACATAGCCGTTACAGAATCCTTACTATTACATTGACCTATCCCGTCGGAAAATAGGATAGGCATTGCTTGTGGAGAGTTCATTTTGGATGAGTAAAGAGAAGGCTCTCTTGTAGGAGTGACATAAATGGGAAGAGGGGGAACAAGTGTGGTTAATCCAAGACAGCACATATGTCAGGCGATGTGTAAAGCAAAACTGGAGGAAAATTGGATAGCCCAATATAACTCCATGTCCACTGGATGGGGGAATTCTATATTGCTGTACCCAGTATTGCTTGTACTGAGGATGACCAGATCAGCCAATTACATATGGGAAGATAATATTTCATACCTACCCTTTAGCTCAGGTTGATAAGACTTTGTTTAAGGTAAAGTACAAATTGCTCCCCTGAGATTGCCAGTAAGTCTGATACTTTGCCCCAATCCTCAATGTTATATATACAAATGTAAATATTGCCTTTCCTTCTGGGGTGCAGATTTTATTCATGGTTTCTTCACTATCATTCTGGTATTATGGCTATACGACGCTGTACAGTTTCAGGGGACCGTGGATAAATATTCTTTCTTCTCCATCCATGCAAACACATAATATATTTACATTTGCTGTTGCATGTATACTTAACATTCCACTGAGTGTCATTCTGATGGGGGTTAATGAAATCCATGCTAACTCCATCCATCACTGGTTTGGAGTGAATACAACATTAGTAGAGTTATTCTGCTCACTTCCATGACAATCAATCAAACTCTGCTCTCATATCCAGGGAGGCTCTGAGATGAACCAGATATCAATCTCTATGGACAGATATACAGGTCATGAAGAGTGGCTGTGTTATTACTAGAACACACATGGAGCATGCTCTCTGCTCCCTGTTTGCATTTACACCACAATTAGCCTAAACATAACAGCTCGAAGAGTGACTATTTCCAGTACATGCAAATGTCCTAATGGGTGTAAGAGGTGACTGCCTACTAGCATATTTCTCTATAGTGGATCAACTTAAATATTTTTAAAAGGAATGAAAAATGTTACATTAACCTATTACCTGGTAACATAGGGTAATGCATGGAGGTCAGGTGAGCTGTATTGCTTGGCACAGTTCTTACTGGCAGACCAGATACTGACATCTAATAAGAATCTGAATGTTAAGTGCTGCCAAGCAGCCAACATGTATTTGAACTAGAATTTACTTTTAAATAATAATTCTGCAGGTTGGTCTAAAGGATTGCACATAGAGATGGCTGCTGATGCGAGAATGCATCACAATATAGCTGTAGAAAACCAAGGAATTATGTTCCAGCCTAAAAACAGTAGACTGTGTTGATGCTTAATTTGCATAAACACCTGTATAAGTGAATACAATCAAATTGATGAAAGACTGATGACAGGTAAGGTTTAATGCAGACAAGGATACATTAGGCACACATACTGTGTATGCAAGCTACATTAAAGATAAGGACTCTGCACAAGATAAGCGGAAGGGAAGGGAGAGATACACTGATTATGGGGGGAGGGAAGAGCGAGAGAGGAGGGGGAGAGCCAGAACAGGAGAGAGACTATGTTAGTATATGTGTTAGAGTCTATGATATTAGTGTAAGTGTGTTCGTTTATGGTGTTAGCATGATTGTGTGTATGAAGTTAGAATTAATGTGTGTTAGCCTATGATGTTAGGGTGTGTGGGTGGTATAGTGATGTTGTGTTTGTGTGTTAAACTTCACGAGATTGGGGCGCAAGTACATGTGGAGAAAACAAAAAACAACAATAATAGTGCAGTAAATAATATACACTTAGTAGTGTAGGTGTGCAGTGCACTCACAAGTATTGCAGTATGGGAAGCTCATCAAAAAGGAGACCAAAGGGCTTTCAATCTTCTTACAGTCTGGAAATGTACAAACAGAGACCCAAATGGTGCAGTATCTTTTATCCAAAAGTAGAGTAAAAACTTACAAAATTGGTGGCATAACTCAAATGACGTTATGCAAAATCAGCCATAAAGTGTAAAAAATCCCGAGATTGGAACGACAGATCAAGCGTCCACAGGTAGGTCAGGATCCAAGAGTAGCATACAGATTAATACAATAGAATGAAATAAAATAAATAGGTTCTAAACGCGTTTCGCCGTGTCAAATATCGGCTTCCTCAGGAGAAAATTGAAGTGAAACAGCCCGGGGAGAAAGTCCGGTTTAAAAAGGCTGAATAATATCCCTAAGGGTCAGTTAGCCCGTATTCGCAGAAACTGCACCTCTGACACAGATTTTCAGTCCCAAAGTGAACACCTTATAAGTAAGTTTAAGGAAAGACATTATCCCGAAAATCTTTTAACAAATAGCTTTCGGGAAATTAAGAACAAAAAAAGAGATGACTTTTTAAACGGAAATAAGAGACAAAAAAGAAATGAAGATTTTAATTTTGCTTTTTTAACTCAGTTTAATGACAAAGCGTACCATATCAAAAAAGCTATAAATAAGTGTTGGCCTATACTTCAAGGTGATGCCATACTCCAAGACCACCTCCCACAAAAACCAAAAATAATTTATAAGAAATTACATAATCTGAAAACTATTTTAGCTCCCAGTGCTCTCCCAAAAGAAAATCCTACCAGAGACGAATCTTTTTTACCATATAAACCCTCTGGTTTTTTCAGATGTGGTAGATGCAAATTTTGCAATACATGTACTCTACAGAAGAAAGAAACAAATTCTTTTAAATGCACCATCACGAAAAAAGAGTATGAAATCCCACATTTCATTCATTGTAAATCAAAAAATGTAATTTACTTGCTTGAATGCAAAAGTGGGATACAATATATAGGTAGAACATCCAGGGAACTAAAAATACGTGGTCTAGAACATCTAGGAGGTATAAGAAACAATAATATAAAACACAGCGTACCTAGACATTGCATAAATTGTCAAAAATTCTAAGGTTGTGGCTCCTTTGACGGCCCTTACTAAGAAAGGGGCTAACACCCTGGAGTGGTCTGCCAAGGCCATTTCCGCCTTCTCTCGACTCAAGACCAAATTCACCACCGCTCCTGTGTTACGTCATCCTGACCCTCGTCTACCGTTTGTTCTGGAGGTCGACGCATCCGATTCCGGAGTTGGTGCTGTTCTGTCACAGAGGATCTCATACAGTGGCCCTCTCCATCCGTGCGGTTACTTCTCCAGGAGATTCTCCCCGGCAGAGAGGAACTATGACATCGGGAACAAGGAACTTCTGGCTGTCATTCTCGCGCTGGAGGAGTGGCGTCATTTTCTGGAGGGCGTTCAAATTCCCACATTGATTCTGACGGCTCACAAGAATCTTCAGTATATTGAGACTGCCAAGTGTCTGAACCCTCGACAGGCCAGATGGGCTTTGTTCCTCTCCCGATTCTCGTTTGTATTGACTTATCGTCCGGGTTCCAAGAATGTCAAGGCTGACGCCCTCTCCCGAATGCATGTGCTCCCTGAGGAGGAGGGTCGTGCGCCTAAGCCATACCTGCTACCAAGGTCCTCGCTGCTCTACACCTTCGCTGCCGAACTCCTCTACTTGACCACATCTCTGGATTACAAACCCGAGCTCCAGCCTCCTTGGCGACTGGTAAACTATTTGTTCCTGCACACCTCCGTACCCGAGTACTTCGTCTGTCCCATGGGTCCAGAACTGCGGGTCACCCAGGGCTAGCACGCACCAAGGACCTCGTGTCCAGGACGTTTTGGTGGCCAGAATGGACTAAGGACACTGCCCTGTTTGTTCGTTCCTGTGTCAAGTGCGCTGCCAACAAGTCCTCCAGGAGGCACCCCGCTGGGTTACTCCGCCCACATGATACCTTTGAAGAGACTACCCACGGCTTCCGTATTGGCTGACATTTTCATGCGGGAGATCATCCGTCTTCATGGTGTTCCCACTGAGATTGTCTCTGACCATGGTATCCAATTCATCGCACGTTTTTGGCGCGAGTTCACGAGGGCGTTGGGTGTCACCCTGGCATTCTCATCTGCGTATCACCCACAGTCTAACGGTGCAGCTGAGAGGGCTAACCAGCATATTGAGCAATACCTCCGCATCTTCATTAATCACCATCAGGACGATTGGGTTGACTTACTACCATTAGCGGAGTTTGCTCGTAACAACGCTGTACAAGAGTCTACAGGAGAGTCCGCCTTCTACTGCGTTTACGGCCTGCATCCGCAACCCTTCCCTGGAGCTTTTCCAAATTCGCCTGACCCACAGCTGGAGGAGCGGCTGGGTAATATCCAGTCTACTTGGTCTTCGGTGCAGAGGGCTTTGGAGCTGGCTGGTGGTCGTCAGGAACTTCAGGCCAATAAGAGGCGTTCTGGCGCTCCTGCTTACTCTCCTGGGGACAGAGTATGGCTGTCTACTAGATACCTGCGACTCATAGTTCCCAGCATGAAGCTGACGCCACGTTTCATCGGCCCGTTTTCGGTTGTCCGCCGGGTGAATCCGGTTGCCTATGAACTTTCCCTGCCACGGACACTCCGTATTCCTCGAGTTTTTCACGTGTCTCTATGGAAGCCATTGGTCTGCAACCGTTTTTCTACTAGACCCTCTGCTTCGGAGAATTCTGCCGGGGATACTTCTGGACGTATTCCTCAAGCTATCCTGGACTGTCGCAGACAAGGGAGTCTCCAATATCTGGTTCATTGGAGGGGACTTGGTCCAGAGGATCGTTCCTGGGTTCCTGAAGCTCGATTTCATGCTCACCATCTCGTGCATGCATTCCATGCTAGAGGTCGGCGTTGTCCTGGCAGGGGTTGCCCTGAGGTCGCCCCTTTAAGGAGGGGTACTGTCACGTACCGGGCAGGGAGATCCTCCGGTTCTCCTGGCCGGCAACCGCAGCCGCCACGAGGTAGGGGGAGACCCCCCACTTCAGCCCGGCAGTCGCAGCTGCCGCGAAGAAGAGGGAGACCCCCCGCTTCGGATCAGCAGCAGCCGCCGCGAAGAAGAGGGAGACCCCCCGCCTCAGCACGGCAGCCACAGCCGCTACTGGGCAGAACTCCCTGCCTCTACACAGCAGCCTCAACCGCTGCGAAGAAGGGGGAGACCTCCCGCCTCTGCACAACAGCCGCAGCCGCCGTGAAGAAGGGGGAGACCCCCACCTCCGCACAACAGCCGCAGCTGCCGCGAAGAAGGGGGAGACCTCCCGCCTCTGCACAACAGCCGCAGCCGCCGCGAAGAAGGGGGAGACCCCCCGCCTCTGCACAGCAGACACAGCCGCTGCGAAGAAGAGGGAGACCCCCCGCCTCTGCACAGCAGAGGCAGCCGCTGCCACGGCAAGGAAGACCTACCTCCTTCACGCTGCGTTCCCAGCAGCTTCAGGACAGGTCCTGTTCTGGTGTCCGGACACGTTCTTCTTCACGCCACCTAGTGGCGCCTGCAGATACTACATTGACCTATATGGGGAGATTACGAAATCGTCAAACACAAGATGGCCGTGCAGGAAGTGACGTAACGGCACTTATAATATTTGGCGGGAAATCTCCAATTAGTGCCTAAATTCCTGTGCCTATTTAAGAGACTTCCTGACTCAGAGACATTGCCTTCTGATGGTCGTGCCCATCTCGGTAGTGCCTATCTCAGTACGCGTTCCTGTTGTTTACCTGTTATTTGACCTCGGCTTATTCCACGACTATCCTGCTCTCCGGTATCCTGACCTCGGCTATTCCCACGACTATCCTGCTCTCCGGTATCCTGACCTTGGCTATTCCCACGACGTTACTGCTCTCCGGTATCCTGACCGCTGCTCTCTGGACCATCCTTTGCCAGTCCTACCTGACTTCGGTGTCTCCTTGTACGCTGTGACGTGACAATATACATATAAAATACACTTTTTATTCTTACATCCACATCAATTTATTATACAAATAATAATCAGTTTGTTCATAAATTAAAATGAATTGATGCCTACAATATATTACATTTGGATTATAATCATGTTCCTATCATATTTATTAATGGCTATTTTTATAATAATTTCTTAATTTATCCATTGTAACGTCCCCGTACGGAGCATGTCCCCCGAGTACCCGCCGCTAGCGGGTACTCGATACTTACCTCCTCGGTCCTCCTACACCCACGATCCCCCGGATGCACGGAACGATGCGGCACCGATGCCTCGCGGTACCGGTGCTCGGCGGTTCGTAACAACGAACCGCCACAGAGAGAAGGACGTGCGTGGTGCTGCACGCCACGCCCCCCTTCCTCTCTCATACCCCTGTGGAGACGCCGGGATGTCCATTGGACACCGGCAAGACAGGAGGCGGGGTCTGGGGAAGCGGCACATTTAAAAGCCGAGCACTGACACTCATTCAGTGCTCGGTTGTTTTAACGGTTGAGCTCCCTGTTACCTTGTCCTGGATGTTTACTTACCTGATACCTGTTGCCGAACCTTGCTTGATACCTGACCATTCTTACCTGATACCTGTTGCCGGACCTTGCTTGATACCTGACCATTCTTACCTGATACCTGTTGCCGGACCTTGCTTGATACCTGACCATTCTTACCTGATACCTGTTGCCGGACCTTGCTTGATACCTGACCATTCTTACCTGATACCTGCTGCCGAACCTTGCTTGATACCTGACCATTCTTACCTGATACCTGTTGCCGAACCTTGCTTGATATCTGACTACTCTCACCTGATACCTGGATACTCTGGACTTTATACCTGTTGCCAGACCTCGCTTACCATCTGGCTGCTCTTGTTCTGGTACGTGTTACTGGACTTTACCTACATTCGGCTATACACCTCGCCCCTATCCCTGCATACTGGTTTCCTCACCTGACCCCAGCATAATATAACAACCGAGCCTTTATGGAAACCGCGGGGTTAGCTGAGACCGTTGCGGCTCTCACACAGCAGATGGCAACACTTACCCAATCCTTACAAGAGGTCCAAACCGGACAGAACCTGTTACAGCAACAAATACCACCAGGTCCTTTGGTCTTACAGGGGGCAACTGCTCCAGAGCCACAAGTAGTCATGCCAGACAAATATTCCGGGGACCGCAAAAAATATAAGACTTTTGTGACCTCATGCCAGATTTTATTTAACCTGAAACCCAGGACCTACACTTCTGACTACGTCAAGATCCAAACAGTCATCTCTCTGCTGTCAGACGAACCCCAACTCTGGGCCCATCACCTGCTCCACAACAATAGCCCGGTTTTGGAGACATGGGCTTCTTTTCGTCAGGCCATGGATACCTTATATGATGAGCCATTTCGCACCACCTCCGCAACAAGCGCCCTGAGGGCGCTACGACAGGGCAGAAGACCCGTGGAGGAATACATAGCGGAATTTCGTCGTGTATCCCTGGAAACGACATGGAATGAGTCTGCCCTACACGACCAGTTCCGGTTGGGTCTGTCGGACCCTATAAGGGATGAATTAGCCCGTGCCGTCATTCCTTCCTCTCTGGAGGAGTTCACCAGACAGACCATTCAAATAGACAGGAGATTACGAGAAAGAAAGGCCGAACGCCAGGCATCATCATCCTCCTCTTGGCCTAGCGCACGACCCCAAAACAAAACCACACACAAAGACAACCCTGAAGAGCCTATGCAATTGGGACTCATCAGGGGCCCGTTGTCCGTAGCCGAGAAAGAACGGCACAGGACTCTAGAGTTGTGTTTATACTGCGGCACAAAGGGACATTATGCCAACGAGTGTCGAAACAAGAGACGGTCATTGAAGGGTAAGCAACCCTCACAACCTATTCCCAGTTATCACGTTACGTCTGCTTATTGCGCCTCTCACCTGTCCCTTTCCATTACCTTACAGTGGAGGGGGGAATCTATTGTGCTCCCAGCGATGATCGATTCAGGAGCCAGCAGTAACATCCTGGATGCTGTCGTCATCCAAAGGTACGGTATATCCGTACGAAACAAGACAACACCCCTCTCATTACGGTTGGTGGATGGAAGCCCCCTGAAGTCCGGTCCCATCACTACAGAGACGGTTCCCTTGCATGTACATATCAACCCTAACCATGTGGAGGATTTAATATTTGATGTGGTGCCCTCACCTATTTTTCCTGTATTATTGGGTCTCCCCTGGCTGAGGACACATAACCCTATCATTGACTGGGAGAAGAGCACTGTGCAATTCATGTCCAATAAATGCATTCATCACTGCAAATCGCCTATGTCCGTTAATGTCGCCCATGATTATAGCTCTCTACCTATCCCTACCATACCAGACCATTACAAACGCTTCTCCGACGTATTCGAGAAGAAAGGAGCAAGTCGGCTGCCTCCACACAGGGTATACGACTGTCCGATAGACCTTTTTCCAGGTGCTCCTATCCCGTTTGGTCGCTTATACCCCATGTCCGATCCCGAGCTCGGTACGCTAAAAGACTACATCGACGAGAACCTGGCCAAAGGTTTCATAAGACCATCCACCTCCCCTGCTGGAGCAGGCATCTTTTTCGTGTCCAAAAAAGACGGAGGGTTACGTCCCTGCGTGGACTACAGAGAGTTGAACAATGTAACGATAAAAAATCGCTTCCTACTACAGATCTGCTTCCTACTTCACCAAGATTGATCTTAGAGGAGCATACAACCTAGTGAGGATCAAGAAGGACCACGAATGGAAGACTGCATTCAGGTCCAGGTATGGACATTTCGAATACCTAGTCATGCCTTATGGGTTGTGCAACGCCCCAGCAACCTTCCAACACTTCATGAACGACGTATTCCGGGATATGTTGGATCATTTCGTTGTTGTCTACCTGGACGACATACTGATCTACTCCCCCTCGCTAACCCTACATAGGGAACACGTATCCAAGGTGCTGGAACGCCTGAGGAATAACGATTTATATGCTAAACCCGAGAAGTGCGTTTTCGAAACCCAAACAGTTGAATTTCTGGGTTTCATATTAACCCCCAATCAGGTAGAGATGGATCCAAAAAAGGTCAACACGATTCTACAGTGGCCTGCCCCTACGGACAGAAAAGGCGTCCAGAGATTCGTTGGTTTCGCAAATTTCTATCGCAGATTCATCAGGAACTTTTCAAAGGTCATACAACCGATCACCGCATTGACATCGGTGAGACGAAAGTTCTGCTGGTCTGAAGCTGCGCACAGGGCCTTCGAGTTCCTGAAGGACAGATTCACCACGGCACCCATATTAATACATCCAAACCCGCAAAAACCGTACACACTCGAGGTAGACGCCTCAGACACCGCAGTCGGAGCTGTCCTATCCCAAAGAGACAGTACCGACAATCAGCTCCATCCCGTCGCCTTTTATTCCCGTACTCTACACCCTGCTGAGAGAAATTACGGTGTAGGAGAAAAGGAAATGCTCGCTATGAAGTCTGCCTTGGAGGAATGGAGACATCTCCTGGAAGGAACACTTCATCCCATAACCGTGTACACAGACCATAAAAACATGGAATACTACAGGACGGCCAAACGGTTACAACCTAG
The DNA here is from genome assembly GCA_029215755.1 of Spea hammondii. NCBI lineage: Eukaryota > Metazoa > Chordata > Amphibia > Anura > Pelobatidae > Spea > Spea hammondii. The sequence goes on from JARDYJ010000008.1 coordinate 36,378,065, forward strand.
ACTCGCCCGATGGTCCCTGTTCTTCTCACGATTTCGTCTCCACATAACCTATCGACCTGGTTCACGTAACACCAAAGCTGACTCTCTGTCCCGCATGCACGACATCCCTGCTATTCAGCAGCAAGACGACGATACGGTTCTAGGACCTGGACACTTCCTGGCCTTCGCTCCTTCTTTTTGGGATGCGCTACGTCCTAAAGCCTCCGATCCAAACCCGGCTGATGCACCTACCCTACAACTGAACGACGGGTTCTTCTTCCATAACGATCGGGTTTATGTACCTCCTCCAGCACGGTTACAGGTCCTGAAACATCACCATGACACACCTGCAGCAGGGCATGGGGGTACCACCCAAACTACAGACTTAATAAAGAGAACCTTCTGGTGGCCTACCCTCCACGATGACGTCCTTGCTTTCATCCGTTCCTGTCCCGTTTGTGCCAGAGCAAAGAGCACTCGTACCAGCCCTGCCGGGTTTCTGTGCCCGCTTCCAATACCCACAAAACCATGGACTGACTTATCCATGGATTTCATCACTGACCTGCCACCCTCAAACCACCACACCACCCTCATGGTAGTGGTAGATAGATACACCAAGATGGCCCACTTCATCCCGGCAACCCAGCTACCCACGGCGGATGAAACGGCCTCTCTTTTTATTCGGGAGGTGTTTCGTCTACACGGGTTACCGGAGACAATCGTGTCGGATAGGGGAACACAGTTCACATCCAGAGTATGGAAAGCGTTTTGTGAGGAACTCCACATCCATCGGTCGATGTCCACCTCGTTTCACCCCCAAAGCAACGGGCAAACAGAGAGAACCAACCAAACGCTCGAACAGTATCTCCGATGTTTCACCACACACCTACAAGACAACTGGTACCACCTGATACCCATAGCGGAGTTTGCATACAACAACCACATCCATTCTTCTACCCGGAAGTCTCCCTTCTTCGCCAATTACGGGTTTCATCCGTCCATGCTTCCCGGTTCTCCAATCTCCACTACGGTTCCTTCGATGACTGAACGAATCACACGGATGATCGACATGCACAAGACGTTACACCGCACCCTCACCAAGGCACAAGAGAGGTTTAAAACCCAAGCAGACAGGCATCGCACAGAGGCCCCCACATACAAGCCAGGGGACAAAGCATGGCTCTCCACCGTTCATCTCAAATTATGTTGTCCCTCGAGGAAACTGGGGCCTCGGTTTATCGGCCCCTTTGTTGTGACCCGTGTCCTCTCGCCTGTATCGGTTGAACTACGTCTACCCCCAACAATGAGAATCCATCCCGTATTCCATGTCTCTTTACTGAAACCATGGCACGCCAATCCTTTTTCTGAGAGACGTCCCGATCCTCCTGCTCCTGTTCTTGTCAACGACACAGAGGAATACGAAATAGGTCAGATCCTGGACTCCAGACGCCATAGAGGGCATCTACAATACCTTATCCAATGGAAAGGATACGATGATGATGAGAATTCATGGGAAGATGCCCGAGGGGTACATGCTGACAACATGATCCGTTCGTTTCATACAAGCCACCCACGCAAGCCTGGCCCCTTGAGAGGCCGGAGACCTCTCCACGGGGGGGAGCCTGTAACGTCCCCGTACGGAGCATGTCCCCCGAGTACCCGCCGCTAGCGGGTACTCGATACTTACCTCCTCGGTCCTCCTACACCCACGATCCCCCGGATGCACGGAACGATGCGGCACCGATGCCTCGCGGTACCGGTCCTCGGCGGTTCGTAACAACGAACCGCCACAGAGAGAAGGACGTGCGTGGTGCTGCACGCCACGCCCCCCTTCCTCTCTCATACCCCTGTGGAGACGCCGGGATGTCCATTGGACACCGGCAAGACAGGAGGCGGGGTCTGGGGAAGCGGCACATTTAAAAGCCGAGCACTGACACTCATTCAGTGCTCGGTTGTTTTAACGGTTGAGCTCCCTGTTACCTTGTCCTGGATGTTTACTTACCTGATACCTGTTGCCGAACCTTGCTTGATACCTGACCATTCTTACCTGATACCTGTTGCCGGACCTTGCTTGATACCTGACCATTCTTACCTGATACCTGTTGCCGGACCTTGCTTGATACCTGAACATTCTTACCTGATACCTGTTGCCGGACCTTGCTTGATACCTGACCATTCTTACCTGATACCTGCTGCCGAACCTTGCTTGATACCTGACCATTCTTACCTGATACCTGTTGCCGAACCTTGCTTGATATCTGACTACTCTCACCTGATACCTGGATACTCTGGACTTTATACCTGTTGCCAGACCTCGCTTACCATCTGGCTGCTCTTGTTCTGGTACGTGTTACTGGACTTTACCTACATTCGGCTATACACCTCGCCCCTATCCCTGCATACTGGTTTCCTCACCTGACCCCAGCATAATATCCATATTAATTTATATTCAATTAATTATAACCATAATTGTGTTTACAATTTTATTTATATTCATTCTTACCATGGGTACTGTTTATCCTCTATACTTACCTGTCTGCACCTTTAATCATGTGCACTCCTAACATCTTATTCACCTTTTTATTTGCCTTCTATCATGTTTGCATATTTCTCCTTATTATGGCCGCTTATCCCATGTTCCGAAATATTAGTAACACAACAACATTCGAATAAGTGTTAAACCGTTTATTAAAAACCCTTTTCTTTTCGTCCGGCACTTCGTTCTATTATGAACGGCTCGTCACTCCTCACCCGATCGGAACAACGACGGTGCGAGGAGAAGTACCGCCTCCAGCTCCAGTGCTGAGAACAACGAAAAAACGTTATTGTTAATTTCAATTGCCACAACACGAGCCGAATCAGAGGACTGACAGAACGCACTGACGCGGCTGCGGGACGACGCAACAGAACAACGTCACCACGCCACCAGGAAGCCTTTTTAAAACGGACTTTTGTCCCCGGACTGTTTCACTTCAATTTTCTCCTGAGGAAGCCAGTATTTGACACGGCGAAACGCGTTGAGAAGCTATTTATTTTATTTCATTCTATTGTATTAATCTGTATGCTACTCTTGGATCCTGACCTACCTGTGGACGCTTGATCTGTCGTTCCAATCTCGGGATTTTTTACACTATATGGTTGATTTTGCATAACGTCATTTGAGTTATGCCACCAATTTTGTAACTTTTTACTCTACTTTATTAAAATTTTGGATAAAAGATACTGCACCATTTGGGTCTCTGTTTGTACATTTCCAGACTGTAAGAAGATTGAAAGCCCTTTGGTCTCCTTTTTGATGAGCTTCCCATACTGCAATACTTGTGAGTGCACTGCACACCTACACTACTAAGTGTATATTTTTTACTGCACTATTATTGTTGTTTTTTGTTTTCTCCACATGTACTTGCACCCCAATCTCGTGAAGTTTTTCTTGTTTTGAACATTTATGAGGAGTGTTTTTCGTTTGGGAGCTGCAGAACGTGTAGGAGATTTTTTCTAATTATCACTTATATATTATTTCACCTTATATTTTCCTTTTTACTTTAATTCACTGAATTGGTAACTTTCTACTTTATTGTATACATTGTGTTTGTGTGTTAGTATGTTTGTGGTGGGGGAATAAATTCTGCACCCAGGTGCCAATAGGCCCTAGGCCCCTCCCCTGAATGCAGAAATGTAGGACTAATATAGTACCAGTTAGTAACAGATTTGTCATATCACCCTGCCATACATTTAACAACTCCATATATTAAATAAAGATTTGTAATATTATTATCATGACAATGTATACATGCATGTTTGCTTGGCTTCTGTACATTTAATCCTTTTGTTAGAGATGTCCTCATGCAATTAAAGGGTTATTTTAATCTATAAGGCAATTTTATTGGTTTTATTGGTTTTTAATGTCCAGGTCACACAGAGCATAATTGCCTATATTTGTTTATTACACCACTAAAACCAATGTATGTGAAACACTGATTGAGAAAAGCACAGCTGTCACTTAATGACAGTCAACAGATAGACAACAGCATGCAGTTTGCAATATTTGAGTTCATAATTTACCAGAGTACATTTATTTTTTGGACCGTTATTATATTTCCCATAGAGCTTAAGGTGTATGTACATTACAAGATGCATATTCAGTAAATATGCCAGTTAAATTAAAGGGTTAACTTGGCTGATATAATTCAATACTGATCTCATGCATGATTTTTTTGTCAAACGTGTGAATCTGCTGGATTTTAATTGTCACCTCAACGACTCATCCAGGAGGTCACAAAATAACCCAGACTAACATGTAAAGAACTGCAGGCCTCAGAGGTTTCAGTTAATATTAGTGTTCACAATTGCACAATAAGAAAGTCATTGTGCGAAAATGGCATCCATGGGAGAGTTGCCAGGCGAAAACCACTGCTGACCAAAACGGACACAAAACGGACCACTGCTGACCAAAACGGACACATTTGTCAAACAACATCTTGATGACCCCAATACTCTTGGAATAATATTCTATGGAGTCTTTTTGGAAAACACGGTTCCCGTCTGGCATAAAGCTAACACAGCATTTCACAACAAAAACATCAAACCAACATTCAAACATGGTGGTTGTAGTGTGATGGTCTGGGGCTTCTTTGCTTTGCAGCAGGACACTGAGTCAAAGCCCACAAAAAAGTCCACCTCCAAATGGCTCAAAAGAAACTAAATGAAGGTTTTGGAGTCTGCAATGCTTGATTGCAGTTGTTGCCACCAAGGGTAGAACAACCAGTTATTAGGTTTAAGGGCAATTAATCTTTCACATGGGTTATATAGGTTTTAATTAACTCCTTAACTTCAATAAATTAAACGATCATGTAAAAGCTGCATTTTCTGTTTACTCACATTGCCTTTTATTAAATTTAGAATAAAATAAATAAAATAGAAGAAATTTGGAAGGGGATAAATACTTTTTCACAACATTGTATATATTGTAAAGTTTTCAGACGGGGAGGGCTGGCACCTTCTGGTCCAGGAAGTATGTAAAGCTAAGTGGCCCCATTGGCCCCTTGCTCCCCCCTGGTAATGCACATATACACTGGCATACATATTTTCACTCTCACACTTGCCACTCAAGCTAACACACAAACACTAACACATCCTTATATATACTCACATACTCTAACACACACACACACACTCATGCTAACATACAATCCCTCACACACACTTACACATACACATTCATGCTAACACATACTTACACATACACATTCATGCTTACACACAAACACTTACACATAACCAGACATAGAGTACATCCATACATATTCACTCCCTCCCTCCCTTATCTTCTCTCTATTTTTTATGTAGGCATCTGCATATTTGCTTGATTGCCTTTTGACTGTGTGCCCTTCTGAGACCTTATTTCAGCCTAAACCAGTCAGACCTAGTCCCTGACACTTTAAAGCCAACAGCGTATGAATGACTGAATGACAGGTTTGGCCACACAGACAGTAATAAGGGTATGCCCATTTTGCCCCATGGCCAATTCGGGCCTAGTTCACAGTCATCGTACCACCTAAATAAAGGATTTATGTGCAATGCTTTTTCTTGGTAGGTAGCAATTGTGTAATTCTTAGAATTAATTGAATCTCTATAACAAAAAAAAAATATTTAAAGAACCTATTACAAGGATGAAATGTTTAATTAAAATATGCATTCAAAATAGATTTTAAATTAGATATGTTACCCATATAACTTACACAACCCATAATCCCCAGTGGGACCAGCACTTTGGTGCTAGAACTGACACTACGTCCTATGGGTTAACTGTGTCAATTATTCAGGAGAAAAAAAACACACAATGTTAAATCAATATAGTGATGCACAGTTAATAAAACAGATCAATATGACTGGATGATCCTTTTCGAGAAGGCAATTAAAACGTCATTAAAAAGTGAGGCACAATTACTGCGCCGTGATGTTACTGACCTCTAAATTAGCTTTTCAATTATTCAATGGCTTTTCAGATTATGCATTGACCTCACTTGACCTTGCATTGAACGATGATTTTTACTGATGGCAGATTTCTCTTGCTGTTAACGCTGTGCCAATATGAATATATATAAGCATAGTTTTCTACGTTATACTAGGGAGTATATCTGGTAGCCACTTAAATATGTCACTGTGATTAAAGTGTGGCTTCCATGATATGCCATTAAACATGCTTGTGTCATCGGCTCATTCTGCATCACTGCGCGCCTAATCTGTTTATAGTACCATTAACACGTCACTATCTGAATGAGTTTTTAACAGTTAGCTACCCTCGCTATTTAGGACTGATTCTTTTTATACAACTATTGAAAGTATTGCAGTGTGTTCACAAACATAAGACTAGTCATGGGTACTAGTCTATTGCTCTTCAGTTATAAGGTTGGATTATTACATGGTCATACATTTTAAAGTGTAAAACTCTTTCCATATTGTAATGTTTGTAGAATGCAAAAATATTCTTCTATACAGTACTTAAATTCTGCAATCTCAAGGATTTTCCAACCAGCATTTTTTATATCCAATTTATGGATGTTGGTTGGCCAAGTTTATGTATGATTACAAAAAATGTAAATTATTAGATCAATGTTAATTTCTGTGATACGTGCTCATTTTATATCTCCCGCAATTACAGAACATTTTTTTTTGTATATCCTTGTATCAAAGTAATCCTAAAACCCAAAGTTCACCAAAATAGCTACAAAACTAATCATCATAGAGACCTTGGCTAGACAGGATTAGGATGTTTGAGGTTATGTAGATGTCACATTTTCAAGATCTGATGAGACTCAATGAGGACATGAAAATATGGAAAATATTTTGGGTATTTATCATCTCATTTGATGAGATCTGAAGTTTATTATCATGTCTGGTTTATTTAGACTTTGTTGTGTTTACAGTACTGTAGAAACAAGCCTCAGATGTTACATGTTAAAATAGGTCAAATTTGATTCAAGAATGGTTAATCATGTTTGCTTGATACCATGATTAGGAAAATGTAGGTCTCTTTGTTTATCCATCCGGCTTTGATCCAATTTGATGGTCTAGAGGTGAATTCTAGACCAAGAAAATAGACTCTTGGGGATATTAGATGAAACAGAGAATATCTAAATAGCTAAAGGGGACACAGAGAGTGCAGTTGGGGGACCAAGGCTGTAAGTATGCCCTGAATTCCAACAATGTTGCTTGTACTTTAGAAAAAGGTAGCAGGCTGATGCCTTGAATAAAAAGGAATTATCAAAACCAAAGGTAACGCAATGTTTTTTTGTAGTGGATTATCATTGGAGAAGATTGTGTACATGTATACCTCACCTAAAAATTATTCAGATGAATCTATCATTCGGTAATTTGCCATGTGATTAAAGCTTAAATTAAAAGTTTAAATTATGATTTTGTAACTTAATTTAAATACTTATAAAATACGATATTTATATGAAAAAAATATTTCAACGATGTACACTATTTTCCCTTTTATTCATAAAACAGCTATGTGGAGGTTGTGATATGTGACCCAAATTGACAATACGTATCATCCCAAGTATAGTCTCCTTTCTAGAACCTAAAAGGGTTTAAGAGTCTGTAAAATGATAGCCTGTCTGGTATTTGCCTGGACTGAGTATGAGACAAAAGACTTTGTTTCTCCTGGATGCCTCAGAAACTGCAAATTATTAAAGATTACCCCCTGAAATTACTGTTACCCAAGCAGCCAATTAAAGAGTCACACTGCTTGCCCTCCATGAAAGGACAGATTCTTTCTCCTCTGAAATGAAAATAAAATAGAGATAAAATTATAGCATGAAAGTGGTCGTTGAGTCGTGAAAAGACGGCAGTTTGTTGGATAGTAGGTTGGTGAGAAAGGCCGAGATGCTCGGGAATAATCGGCAGGAGTGTCTTGGGGTTTTAACTTTACTTTTCAGTTTAATTTAACTTTTTTATATTTAGGATCAATAGATATTTGCTTACTAATATTTTTACTTATTGCTCAGTTAGCATTGATCAACCTGCAGAACTGACTCTGACAGAGACAAAGTATGAAAGGGTGCCGTGTAGCCACTTGTACAAATCTTTACCAAACATGAAAAATACACACACGTGTATCATAAGCAGCGGATAGCAGCAACGTGACCATACAGTAATACTGTTTGGCAATATGTAACCTACATTTGTGATTTAGGCAATGCACTCAGGTTTGATAGCAACATTTGTATTTTACATTAAAGTTTGCGACTGGGCTGTTTTAGGGCAAACAGCGAATGAGAAATTGGTCTAACACACAAATCCATCTTAACTTTACTGCTAATTTTCAAAAACATACATAAAATGCCTGAAGAAGAGAACTACATAGTCTAGAAAGCTTGCAATCCATTATATGTCAGGCAATAATTTAGGTAATATTTATAAGGGGATATTTTACTCCTTTTTGTGGCCAAACACTGGCATTATGTAGAAGTAAGTAAAGAACTTAATTTGGGGCACTAAATAGTGCTGTTTGTTTCATAATACACATTGTTCCTTATATTATTTTTTCTGCCCAAGCATTAGACATTTCTGTAGTATGTAGAGCAACTGAAATCAAGGGCCAATGAATAACAATAAACTCAGTACTATTCAGAAACAAAAAGGCAGGGCATTATGTTAAACTAATAAAATACAACATTAATCCAATCACTGCTTAAGAGGACTTTCCCATCGGGGTTGAAACTGAGGAACCGTGAAAAAAGTCACTTTTTTCTATTTTCAGATAGAGACCCCACAATTTTCCAGAGGCCTGAAATTCCACAAACCTAGCATCTACTCCTGGAGAGCTGATGAGTTGTTTGAGACATCAGGAATTGAGTTACTGACAGAATTATAACCGACAATAGCAGAACACAAGGCCTGGCATTATCAGGGAGGATAATAAATGGATATATGAGACGGGAGCGAGGGAGCAGTCAGAGAGACTCCAATAAATATTCACTGTGGTCAGGACAGATAATAAGAGCCTTAGACTTTGCAGCCCTCACTGGTAGATAACACATTATTGGCTGTGTGGCTAGTTTAATAATATTCCCCTGCTATGCAGCCATAACAAATACAAGTAAAAGCCATTTAATATAGTGTATGAAGGGGTCCAAGACTAGTTTTCCATTCAAAACTAAATAAAAATTATGATTTAAAACAATAATAAAACAATAATAAAACAGATGCTAGGAGATTTTCACTTTTTTAAATAGATTTTACTTTACGTTGAAAAATATGACTATGACTGACATCACTCTCTGATAAGGTTGATCGGAATTATAACCTTCAAAAGCAGGTGCACGATAGGTTCAAAAACAATAGCATACTTGTGGGTGTATATTTTTTTCTTCTACCTATATTTGGTGTCTTTAGCATTTATTGTTTTATGGGATTTAACTACTTCCTATTTGTGCCTTAACTTTGTTATATTGTGTAGCATCAATCTACATGTATGTTTAACCATATCTATTGATGGGAGCTTTTAAGAATTTTTTTTAAGTTTCTGTTACTTTAATTATTTGATTTAAACATTATGTGGAAATAATAGGGGGCAAATATATTTTGTGTGTGTGTTTTAACGACCATAGCTTGTAATGTGTTTGTTGCATTGTTTGTCCTAAATAAGATATCTATGAATAGCCTAACTTGTCCAGAAAAAAGTATATATGTTTGCCTAGGTATAGTGTAAGCTGTTTGTGACAGTTTCTCAGGGCCAGACTCCCCTAGGGCCGGTCTTGAGGTCGGCCATATAATTATACATGTGGCCGTGGCCACCAATGAAGCTGCAGTAAAAATACATTTTGCCCTTGCAGATGCATTGGTGGCTGCCGTCGTTCCAGGTCGGACTTGCCCTTTGTGAATAATTTGGGACAGGGACAGGGAGGCAGGAACATAGTGGGTTATGTTATGTGACACCTAGGTAAAAGCGAGGCTGCTCGCTCATGTGAGTTCACCAGAGATGTAAGCTGCGGGTACATGGAGTGCAGGGAGAGCAGCTTTAATGGGGTGGATAGAGAGAAAGCTGCGGATGAGGTAAGGGGTGCGAATGAGTATGCATATATGTATGTTAGAGTGAGACCGTATCTATAAGTGTGTGTGTTAACATGAATCTGTAAGTGTATGTGAGCATGAATGTGTATGTGTACTCATGTAGGCCTTTGTGTGTGTTAGCATGAATGTGTAAGATTTTTTAGGGCAAATATGGCACATGCAGGCTGCTTGGGGGCACTGACAAGATGTTTGGGGACAAAGATGGCACAGACAAGCTATTTGGGGCACTGACAAGATGTTTGAGATCCAAGATGACAAAGGCAGACTGTTTGGGGGCACTGACAAGCTGTTTGGAGGCTAAGATGACACCGACAGGCTGTTTAGTTGCAAAGATGGCACTTGTAAAGCTTAGTTGGGGCACAGACAAGCTTCTTAGTGGCAAAATATGGCACAGACAAACCAGGTGCAAAATATAGCATAGACAAGTTGTTTCGGGGCAAAGATGACACAGGCAAACTGTGGGCTAAAATGGCACATACAGCCTGTTTGGGGCAAAGATGGTCTAAATTAGCTGTTTGGGGGGAAATGGCACAGACAAGCTGTTTGGATGCAAAGATGGCACAGACAAGCATGTTATGGGCTGAGATGGCACAGACAAACTGTCTGCAGGCTAAAATGGCACACTTAAGTGGAACCTGTTATAGCTGCAAACTACATGTGTATGTATTTAGAATGTGACGTCATAAAAGTCCCTGTGGGTGTAGTGGTAAGGTCCCGATTCTTTTGTCCATATAGTGTACATCCAGCATGCTTACCTAAACACACAACCACTAACACTTTACACATACATACATACACACACTCTTACAACATACACATACTATTACACATACATATACACACAGCCACTCTAACACTATACACTTAAATTTACATACATAGGCCTACACCAAGCACTTACATATATAAACATTCATGCATACACACACTCTTACAACATACACATACAATTACACATCCATATACACACAGTATATCAGTAATTTATTTAAATAAATGGGAAAACAGTTAATTTCATAGAGATGTTTTGATTGCATTATACAAACTATACCAGTGCTCTCTCAGTTGGTCCCAGCCCATTACATGATGTCACAATAATATTAGGCAATATTGTTTTCAAATGCAGCTTATGTAAGACTGTGTTTTTTAACTATACTTTAAAATGCAGGTTCTGTCCCTGGGTCCAGAACACAAAATGTGCAGGTGGCTCAAAAATGGCACTATGCAACATGGGGCTAGTATTCAATTATTTCAGGGTTGGTTTTAATTGGTTCTTAACTACAGGGAAATTACCGACAAGCCTCCCACAGCACTGAAATGGTTAAATATTGGTAAGATAAATTGATAGGGAAGAGAAAAACAAGCTTGGCTGAGATGATTGGTTACTTTTTTCCCGAACACAAACGATGCAGGTTTGATTACAGTTACAAAATGAATGTTCTTTAGTCATTAATCCTAAACATTAACCAGTAGGATTTTATGTTTTGCTGACAATGGCATGGCGTCCTGTGTTAGTAGTTACCAAAATACATACTGCTTAATTGTGCATTTTTGCATAACCTCGTCCTATATAAGTAAAAATTAATAATAATGTACTGACAGTTAAGTGGCTAATTAATGGCAGGTGTGATTTTCATGCTTGCATAAGTATTTACATGGATTAAATACTGAACATTAAAGAGACACTTCAACCATCATACACATTTTAACACGTATGATAACTGGGTGATCCCTAGTGTGGTCCCCATTGCAAATGCTTGGAGTGATTCTGCAGAATCCCATCATTTGCATTTACCTCTTCCCCTACTACTCCAGCTATTTGGCTTGCAGGAGTGGCTCAGTGAGGGTTCTAGGGGGAGTCTTTATGAGACCTCCTCTGCGCATGAGCAGAGAGGGCTCCCCGTTTCCTGCAACTGATTGGCCAGCCAATCACTTACTCGATTGTGTTTGCTTTATTTTTAACATGTTGAAGAATTTATATAAAAGTACTTACAAAGTCCTTTAATATGCATTTACTTTAATTTCATTGATGAAGCTGCATTAACATAATATTTATTAATATATATATATATATGTATATATATATATACCGTATATAACATAATAAATAATATTACCGGTATACTATAAAGACAACTTACAAGGCAGCTTTACAAATCATACCACCAGTTCACAGTAGCGGAAGAAAAAAAAGAGCATCTTAATGCTATAGGACCTTATAACCTATGTACAAAGTCATTTGTTTTATAAAGTTGCTCTAAAGTGACAGCATGAACTTTGGTGATTTAATCACGACTGACGCCATCAAAGGGTAGAAATATGCTAATAGTGTCCTCTTTAAGGTAAGAAAACATTTTTTTCCATTTAAAGATGGAAATGTATTCCTCATATCACCCGAAGATGATGCATTATGTGCTTACCAGATGTGCTAGCTTTGATATCTATATAACATGATACCATCTTTAAGTTGTAGCCAGCTAGCAAGAATGTAACACCATTGGTTTAGTTATACATGTGCCTTTATTGGCCTGTGTTAGAGTAATAATGAAAAAACACACACACATTCATGAAAATCCTTTGCAGGGCACCTGGATACCTAGTATAAACATTGTCACACAAATATATTAAAACATAACAATTCTGCTCCATTTCTTTTGGCCGAAGAATTAAAAACATCATACAAAGTTGCAAATATTTTTCTAATAAACTTTAAAACGTGACCAGGGATAGCTCTGGGGTTTTGGGAGCCCTATGCAAAAAAAATATTTTGTGACATAACTTTAACGCAAGTTGTAAACTGCTAAGAGAAGCCATATTTGTGATGATTTTTTTTAAAAAAAATACCATGTATCTCATATATAGTTGCTATTGCTAACGAAACATATATGTATTGAGTGGGGGTGCCCACTAGCAGTATAACATGATCTTGCTTAACAATATGGTAATACTACCATAATTAGCAACCTAGCCTATCCCATCTAACAGCACTTATGATGAAGCTTTACCATATCAAATATTGTTGGTCTTACACATAAAATGTTATTGGTTGTGTGACTGAAAAAAAAAATCATTAATGTGGCATCACAATTGATTGCCATAATAAGAACACGGACAGGCAAAGATCTTTTATATGATATGGCCTGGAGCTGCATCTCCATCAACATCTTCTGCAATTGAGCCCTGTCCACATGTAGGCTGCATGCTGTTATTATTATTGAGCTGGGGGCTACAGCAGCATCATGGGTCACAAAAACTGGGAGGCTAGAGCCTACTGCCAAAATGCACATATATTAGGCTTATATACAGCTTATATACATGAACCACAAAATGCAAAGATCATGAGCAGAGTTCCACCACTGTTCACTGCATGTGGGTGCATACCAAGACCCCTGACCAAATCCCTGATGGTTTATATACCCCTTTAACCAGAAACAAGTAACCACCTGCTACAATGGTAAACGTAACCACAAAGAACAAGTCATATCTTCTGCTACCATAATGTTTAAACCTCTAACAACTTGCAGGCGTAATAATAAATAATATTGTTATCAAATGAGGTGCCAACCACAGATTAGACATGTGGGTTACCCCAGTGTTTCCAAAGTCACTAGACATTTCATCATATGTTCCATACACACAAATGATTTTTCTGTTACGTCTTTATGTAGATGCTTTGGCTGCACTCCCTCCAGATACATACATTCATGTGCGTTCAATAGACATTATAGATGCCCTCTCCTATTGAGCGTACACTTTTTCTCATTCTAGTCCTGCATCTGATCTGAATTAGAGCATGTCTCTTGTGAACTCTCTCTGCAGTGACCCTATAACATTACCAAATTCACCCCTAATCCTAATACTGTTAACATTTGTCTGTATTATGTCTGAGAGCTAATACTGAAGTTATCATGGAAACTTAACCCCTCAATTCCCAAACTAAACCAGGTGCTAAAATTATAAATGTTATAGGACGATTGTATGTAGGGTTCTTTATGTAGGGAGTGGTTACGCAAAGCCAGTAATTGGGGTTACAGATCTATAAATTGTGTCATGTGAAACAACATTAGATTAAATGAAACATTTATACATTTTCCATAAGCATACAGTCTGAGACAAAATCACTGTATTGAGAGAGAGAGAATAATTTGCAAAATATCATGCTTTTAAAATGTCTTTGGGAGCCAGATTCCACTGTCAGACCCTGGTGTTTCTAACAGAAGCCTGGGTTGCTCTGTGTATATAAATGCAGCGTAAGACTTCTCGACAACTGAAGTTCAAGAATACAAAATAGAAAAAAAAAAGAAATAGAAAAAAATATATATACTGCTTATAATTAAAATTTCTTTTAGTTATATTGATCTAAGTCACACCCCATAGCATTTCACATGTTCAAATCAGGACACCAGTGTTGGAGGGCATCACTCAAGGCAGGGAGTGGGTGAGGCTGGGTGTTTCCTGACTCAGGGGAGATTAGAGGATCTCCCCAACCAGCCCATGACCTCCACCAATGCAAGAGCAGTGACTAATATTGTACTATCTACAACATGCTAAAATAAACCTATTTATGCCTTTCAATAGTGTACTTTCAAATGTAAAAAATTATAGTTTGATAAATATATATATATTGTCTATAAAAATGAACAGCAGTAATTGTATGTAAAAAGTGCTTTTTTTACATACAGTGGTTAAACATGTTGTACATATCTTCCCTGTGTTCTAAACTGTCCATAGTTGGGGGTCATGCTTGTCTAGACTTGATGGAATTCCTGATAAAAGGTTCCCTGTTGAGGAGCTACTCTGCAGTAGAAAAAAGTACAGGAAAACTATGGGTCAGTTCTTTAATTCCCACAGAGAAATTGGCTCCTGTCCTTGGGGCATTGGATAAGGAATTCCAGAATCCCCATAAGGAAGAATCTGTATTTGGTTTACAGCATCTGGGAATCTCATTGTGCTTCCCTATTCATGAGAAAAAAAAAAATATAGATATATATTTATGACATAAAAGTAGCAGACTACTTTATGTCCTATTTTTGAGATGTTTAGCATTTAATTTTTTAAGGCCATGGCAGGATTTCTATTTATTTTAAAGTGACTACCAATGTGTACCAATGACTTCTGTAAATCAAAGTGTTTTGCTTTGTCTATCACTACTGCTTTGCTCTGTCCAAGAGTCGAGGATCACACTGGAGAGGCCCTGTCTAAAGTTTCTGGACCGAACCAAGGGTTGATTTGCCCCTCCCCCCCTCTGCCCAGCCCAGCCCAGCCCAGTCCTGCTCTGTTTCTTTTTCTATGTTACCAAGCTTTAATTAAAAAAATCATGATAATCTAGCAGGACATTCTGAGGGTTTAAACTCTAGGTTGTCTCTGCTGACAGTTTAATTTTACAGTATATTTTAGCTTGAGTACCTGCATGTATCTGGGGAAGAACCCAAGACTGTTTCTTCATAAAATGCTGCTACTGCCTGTCCTGCTTTTCTACTCCATAGGTCATTCAGGCTCATTCATCTCAATCTCTTGATATTAATCTCCTGGAAGGCCTCCTATTCAAGAATGTTTCTTGCTCTTCATGTTTATTGAATCACTCAGTTTAACCAAGACCATACTCGAGAATAGCATATTCTCTATTCTTTCTCTCCTCCAGCATTTATTTCACATATACTGTATTTTGTTAATGACTCAATTTTAGGGGAGAATTTATTTTCATGTTTTCAATTTTATATTTTCTTTTGCCATATTGAGATAATTCCTAATATTCATGGAGTACAAAAAATTATTTACTATAAACCTAAGTACTTAATGTATTTGCGTATTAATAAAAAAAGAACTTTTTGTAGAGAACACACACTAATTTGTCAAAAAGAAGTGCTAAAGAAGGAGAAAAAATATAATGGTCAACACATTGGGGTCTGTAGTGAGTAGACAAATGCACAACAGCATATTGACAGAAATTGTATGGGTGTAGGAACCACCAATGGTTTTGGGCAGGTGAGGTTTGCTTATCATATAATGATGCAATGTGTGCTGAATGTTTCAGAGCAATCTGAGTGTAATTGGTCCTTCTTACAGTGAATATGACCATAGTTCTGAAGAAGGCAACAGACACAACTCAGGAACAAAACAAGCAGGAGGCCGATATTTGGGAGAAAAAGTGAAAGATATACCCAATTATAAACGGGTCAAACAGAGGAGGTAAACAAGTTCAGGAGTGTCAGATTTTGACATTACTTCACTGAAGCCGAATTGTTTTACATCAATGTCAGTTAGTGGCATATTTTAGCCTTTGAGACGTGATTCAAATCAACAGACTATGCTTACTTACTTACTTTCTAGTTGGACTGACCCTTCAGCCACTTACATATTCACAGTCTTGTTCTGTTTCACAGGCGGCAACAAAAAGCTGTTAATTCAGACTGTGTCTTTTGTTGCGTGGTGGCAGCAGCACCTGTAACGTGTTAATTTAAACTGGATCTATTCTTTCTCAGCAAGGGAAGTTTGATAAGGGACCCTTACAAAACTGCTGTCCCTTTCTAATATCCGCTTAGGCCAACAGAAAAATATCTGCTTATCTTCATTTAAATGGTAAATGATTCAGGTGGCCCTGTCATAGATGAAACCCAGCAGCAACAGAGTTATATATTCTTGATATCTCTATATGCCATAGCTGAACACCGTGTGCGTCTAGTAATCTGGACCGGCTTGGCTGAAAACTGATTGTAGGGAGATTTTGTGAACCAAGTAGGATGAAATATGCTGTCACCCATATAAATGGAGATGTTTAAACTCCAATAGCTGCCATAAAGGAAATACCTGGTTTCGATGTCCATTTGGAAAACATAATCTTGCCCAATGGCAGTTTAAAATAAAGTGCTGTAGGATAAGGGAAAAGTAATAATACTTAACAAACCGTCATCTGTCCACCCAAATAAGCTGCAAACATATTATAGGAAAATATTTTATCCATGTGACTTTCCATTTAAATCCAAGGTGTACCCTTCCACAACCCAAATGACCTTTCAGCTAAACCATTTTTATGGTTAATGATGTTGAGGAATTAAAAGTTGACTCAGGCAGGTATAGCGCTGCCCTTACTTTGCATTTACAAAGAAGAACAGTCAAACCTTTAACTGCAGCCCTGAGGTTTGAAGTAGTTTGATCTTTTCATTTGCATATTGGATGGAGAACCACAGATACTACTATAAAATGTTTTATATAAAACATATAACTGTATTAATATAAATGTAATCAGCAGGTGGATCATGAAAAGAATTGTGTAAATTTGAGAATATTTTTATAGGTTTTGTAATTTTTCTTTCAAGTGAGAATTATAGTTCAAGTCAGTACAAGACATTTCAGATGAGCATTTTCCTTCCTACATCAAAGACTGAACCGCTGCCTCTCCATATTCCCACCCCAGTATCTTCTTGCTAAGGTGTTCTCTGTCACTCCTTCTTTAAATCAAGAAATATTACATTTCTTGGCACAGCTGCGTATCTTCCGTCAGAGCCGCTGGCCACAGATCAAAACCTGACTTGCCGACTCAGAATCTATTTTGGAAACATTGCTTGGTTAACCCTTTAATAATTTTGCAGAATTGTATAAATACATTGTTTCTATTAGCAGCAGTAGATATTAATTCTTTGAAACAAAAAATGAATATATACATCTATATACACACCCCAATCTATCCACAATATCCAGTTCACTTAATAGAGCACATATACAAAAGAAGAAGAAAAACATATATAGCGTGATATGATTCTGACACCAAGGAACACCCCATACTTTACATTTACAAGGGGCAGGTAGATAAAAGCCCTTCAATAAATACCAAAAAAGGAATAGCACCAAAGCCACTTTACTAAATAAATGTTAAAAAAGGCCTACCATAACAAATAAAATACCTATCTAAACCACAATTACTAAATCTTCTACCTTTAACTCTATTTGCCTATGATGTATATTTCTATAAGTAACTACTATCCTTGTTGAATAAATTCGAAAGGTATATCAGCTTTTTTCATGTCGTCACAAATACATAGCGCATTGTACTTTTGTCAAATGGTGCTGAAACTTTATCCACAAGTTCAAATAAACTGTAGCTGAGTTATAAAAAAAAAACCATAGAAACGCAGACTGGGCGATGCATTTCAAGGAACATTATTAAAATGGAGACATCTATTATAAAAACACAGAAATGTGATCACTCAAAGCAAAATAGATGAATAAGATACAATGCTATACAATGCAATGTAGAGTAATGTATTAGCATAGGCACCCTTGCATTGATAGAGACGTGCGTGATATACAGGGCTTAGAACACAGACAGACATCTATCTGTCTTTGTTGATACCCATGGCACTTAGACAAGGCTTATGTCCTACTGCTGTTTTTCATATATATATATATATTTTTTCAATTTAGCACTTTTTTCTAAACAGTTACTTTCAGCCCATAACAGGCAGATGGCGCTGTGGCCTAGCATTTCTCTCCGCAAGGAACTCCTTCCAATATCCAACCAGTCTCAGGAGGACTGCATGTTTTCATTTCATATAATATCTCCGCAGATTAAACCGATGCCATTGAGGTTATCTATACAGTGAACAATCTGCGGGACTCCTGCATATACAGCGAGATGAGAATAGCTAAAGGGGGCAATGACAAATCTGCAAATGACGCACTCTCAAATCTAGGAAAAGCTTAAACATCGCTATCTAACTCTCTCTAGAATATAGACACATGTAGCTAAACATACAAATGTTAAATGCTCACACACAGATACATATGCTGACAATACATAATCTACCATTTACAATAAGAAACAAATAAACATATATCATTTTATATATGTATACATACTATTTTGTATTACGTATTTAAGCATACATTTACCTAAAATATTGGTTTGTCTTGGTCTGTCAATTCTATTTTTGAATATTTGTAAGAAGCTCTGCGTAAAATGTTGTTGGTGTATAAATAAAATATAATAATAATAATAATAATAATAATAATAATATTAATAATAATAAATTGTACTTGCTTCTGCAAAAATGAATCCAGATGTTCAAATTATGATAATTTAATGATGAACAACCCTACATATAAACTGAATTACACATTTAGGTCCCATTGCCCCCCAAAAATATTCTTAATAATAAACATGTGTTTCTGAATATGTGTGCAATTGCAGATATGAGTATACATCTATACATACATGATCAGTGTGGACCTAAAGTAATTTCACAAGGAGCAGAATTACCAGCATCCTATTTGTTCTTTCAGGTATAAAGGATAAACACAAACTCAGCAGAGCATCTCATTAATCTTACCCTGCTGGAACACTCTACATACTAAATTATTTACAGGAAAACAATAAGTTTTGCATCATGCAAATACTCATTATTTTCTCTTGTTTTATGATGATTAAGTTAACCTATTTTTTTAATAATTCAGCAAAAATAATATTAAAATCATAATGACCCACAATAAATAAAATACTAACTACAATTGACTGCAACTACAATAGAAAAATACACAAATACGTTGTAAGAATATCTATTTATAGGGAAAGGCTGTGTATGGGATGTTGTGGTAATTATATATGAACATTTTCTTGTATATTTTCTTGTATCTAATAGTGTGTATGTGCTATTTTAGTATTATTAGGCCAAAATTTAGCCAAATCCAAGTTTTCCATTTATAGGATAATTCTAAATAGCAGAATTCCTCATCTTTTAGTATTATGTCCTTCATTTTTATTCTTATTTATTACAGAAAGGAAAGGTCATGTAGAAGGTATCAGGCCACTTGAAATAAATGTAAAAAAAACAATGAGGAATAGAATGTATACAGTCAGATGTGTAGAGAAATTTGATGAATTAAAGGTAAGGGCTACAAGCCGCAGCTATATAAAATGCATAAACTACCGGAATGCACAATATAAATTCTTTATACTTTGCAGAAGGAATCCATTGAATCCCTTCCAAGATTTAGACAAAGAATTAATAAAGGGAACAAACCACTATTGAAAAACTATAGTTTGAGTAAGACCTTTAATTGAGGGCATTAGTGATATAGTTATAAAATTCAAATGTATTTCTCTTTGAACTGCTCCAACCTGACACTCTGTCTTTAAGGTGCCTCTGGGAAAATACCCTTTTGTACCATTACCTAGATCTGGGAACAAGAATCTTGGGAGGCAATGCCAGAAGTACACGATTAAGTGTTTCAACAAAGAGTGTTCTTGTGACATATAGTGAGAAGGATTAAATGTATGGAATTCTTAGGAGAGGACAATAAAAATATTATTATATATATATCTTTTACATATATATATATATATATATATATATATATATATATATATATATATAAATTGCTGGTTACTAAATGGACAGGTAATATGTGAAGTAATATACAAGATGATTAAACGAGGATGGAAACCTATGAATTGGCATGCCAGCCATGATATGCACTTTAATGCAAAAGATAGTTGTGGAGTCCCCCTTGCCAAGCCATGGAAGCATTCTGCAGAACCCTCCATATACATTTGGCCCTCCCCCTGCCCCCAGGGCATCCACAGAAAATACTTCCATTGATTTTAAGTTACCAAATTTAAAAAGACATTTTGGGAACCTGTATATTGAGTTTAGGGTGCTATACGTAGATAGGGTCTATACCGTATATATATATATATATATATATATAGAGAGAGAGAGAGAGAGAGAGAGAGAGAGAGACTTCTTTTTCCTGTCAATGGAACTTATTTTGAGCTACTTTATGTCTGATTCTCTCCTCTCAGTTCCGCATCTGGTTTGGGAGATCCTATGGAGCCAGATTACTGGCTCATTACTGTGAGGAGACCTGTTACCCACAGCTAATTTAACTTGCATGGATTTTTTTATATAATTTCAGTATCCACAGCGTGAGAAAGAACAGCAGCAAATGTGATTTTTCTAAGGACAAAAGATTAGAGTTGATTATGCCTTAGATAAAGGGAAAGAGTGATTGTTATATCCAGTTATATAATAATAACCTACTAAGACCTAACTATCTTCCCACCCGTGTGAGTGTCAGACTCGGAAAAGAAATTCAACAGTGATTCATTAGAGTGGCAGAATCATCAAAGTAAAAAAAAAAACAGTAGAGCCAGGGATATACTTTGTAACAACATGACAAAAGATAAGGTGTATAGATGTGCAAAGATAAAGCTGTCAAACTACTGAGCTGCGGGACAGGTTAGCAATTGGCACATATTATGCTTTATGTGAAATTTAGTAGACTTTAAGGTGAACAACATTTTGACCCTTTAAACTTTTTTTTGTATAAAATCAATAAATTAAGTCAATCTGTATTATTTTTAATTACTAGATTACTTTGTCAAGCAAGTGGAAAAGCAGGGGTATGTTGTCTTTGTATCACTATCTATAAACTAGATGAAGACCCAGCCGAGGTTAGGTTAAATTCACTAAGATTTTTTAAATTGACATTCAGTAAAACTACTATAAGGGTAGACGTTCAATAAAATACAATGGTAGGGATTTGCATCGTATTTTATTATAGAGTCGATTATGCTAAACGTATTTTATGGCACAAAAGCAAAGGACCAAGTTATTTTTGAGAAATATGTGAAATACTGCTTTGTGCTTAAAAAGATTAAAAGGACATTTATGGGGGGGGGGACTGTAACAGAAACAACTGGTCACTGTACACTAGGTAGGTAACCAAATTAGGGTCCTGAGCCATGCATAGATGCATTCAGTTCACAAGAAAAGGTGCAGCAGTAAGCATCTGACAATTTTCACTCCATTGATGGATACTTTTACCAGAATTCACATATAATGGTATCTAATCGATCAACAGCAATCGTCCAGCTGCAATGAAGGAAATGCGAACCAGGGCTATATTGGCAAAGATTCATTAACAAAGATAAAATGTATCACTGTTTATAAATTAGCTTTTTCCAAAGCAATCTACTTGAGATAGATATATATCTGGCATTGAATCCTGCCAACGTTAAACATGTCTCTGGCTTTTGCTATATACACCCAAGTAGAGAAAGAGGTGACAGGTAGAAACTCAACCGTACAAATATATACAAAAATAAGTAGTCATACACAAAGAGATGCAGCTGAAAACCAGGCACATAGATAGACTCCTGAAAAGAAGATGGTACTATTTATCATGTGTGGACTATGTTTCCGCCTAGGCTTTGGTGTTTTCTTTTGTCTGCCTGTCAATCAGTCACACATTGTCACCCTGTCTCCAGAGAAGCAGCTGCACTGGTGCTCCAGCCTATGGCAGGTGCTGTTTGGTAATGTCCCGTCAGTATCAAAAAGCAAATGTTTAGCAAGGGACAGGACCAGCCAGGTCACTAGAGGGAATTCACACAGTATCTTCCCTGCGGCAACAGAGACATTGAGTAATGATCACAAAGCCAAGCAAACAGGCCTGCATGTCAGTGTACCAAAGAGATGTGTTCGGTAGCAGTTACAGAAGGTGATTATAGGTCACTTAGCTCTTATACTTGTCACTATGGGAGGTGTTATAGATATCTTTTTGTTAGAATCTACAGTAAACAGTTGGAGTATAATGTAAATTGTTATTATTATTATTAGTATTATTATTATTATTATTCATTGATTTGTGAAGTGCCATCATAATCCACAGCACTGTAATATGATGGCATAAACAGATCAAATAGTAACAATTTTCACTTACAGAAAGGAAAGGTAAGAGGGTCCAGCTCAAACAAGCTTACAATCTAGAAGGTGTTTATAGAACATATATTACACAGAAGGTAAAAGTAACATTAGCTGTGGTATACCAGGACATGGACATTTGTACAGACCTATTGCAGGGGAGGGAATAAGAGAGGTGTGCTAGGGGTAGGTGGGAGTTGATAGGCTTCCCTAGAAAAGTGGGTCTTGAAGGATTTTTTCGGAATATGGAATGGCACTCCAGGATGGGTGCAGCCCTTGAGAAATCTTGTAGGTCTGCATGAGAAGTGGAAATAATAAAAGAGGGTAAAGATTGAGAAAGATGAGTGGAAAGACAGAATAGAAGTCTATTCGGAGATAAGTGAGGAGTTGTAAGTAGGGGAACTGCTATGAGGAGTTTCGATAGTAAGGTCAGAATTTTAAATTGAATAGAGTATAGGCAGGGGAAAGGTGTTAGTAGAGAAACGGGTAAGGAAGATAAGTCTTGCACCAGCATTCAGTAAGATCGGCGATATGCATATCTGAGTGTCATCGGCATAAAGGCAGCCAAAAGATGAAATGAGTTTGCCAGCTGAGAGGAGAATAGGAGAGAAAATTACTGGATAGGGAAACACTGAAGATGCGATCAGATATATAGGATGTGAACCTGGAAAGAACAGTCTTACAGAGACCAAGATTGTAAAGGGATTAAAGGAGAAGAGGGTGCTCCGCAGTGTCAATAGTTGCAGAACGATCCAGAAGCATTAGCAAAAAGTGATATCCCTTCTATACAGAGCAAAGAGTAAATAATTGGTCACTTTAGTAAGAGTGATATAAGTGTAAAGTGGAATCTAGATTGAAGAGGGTGTAGTTCAAGAAGCTGGGGAGGAAGCTTGACAGATTGGTGGTCTTCAGGGAGGGAGTTTTCAAGATTGAAGTCTCGGTTGTATGTTTGAGGAAGGATGGGCAGGATCCCCTAGAGAAAGGTTGAAGCTATGAGTTAGCATTGGGATTAGAGTGGATGGGAAAGACCAGGTAAAGTGAGAGGGGATAGGATTAAGAGGGCATATGGTTGGGTAGGAGAAGAGTAGAAATCCAATAGACCAGATAGAATTGGTTTAATGTAAAGTAGAGGAGAGAGAGAGTTCAGTGTGAGTGAGGGAGCAGAGTCAAATAGAAGGTCAGAGAAGGAGGATGACTGTGAAGATATTTCATATCTGATTATCTCAATTGTGTCATTTAAGTAGGCTGCAAAGTAGGAGGCAGTAAGGTTAGTGGAAAGGGTAGTTTTTATAGGGCGAATAGGGCATAATGGGAAGTACTGAAGAGACAAAGAGGAGATAAGGGAGATTAAGTGTTTTCTTCTTGCAAGGGTGAGAGCAAAGTACTAGGAATTTATAGTGCGGGGCAGATGCAGAAGGAGACTTTTGCCAGTTATCTTCAGCAGTGCAGAAACAACATTGAAGATTGTAGGTTTAAATTCTTAAATAAATTTAACAAAGGAAAATAGGAAAGCTTATTTCAAAGGATCTCATTATCTAAAACTAGAGGATCCGAGGTTTAGATGTAATATAAGGAAGTCCTACTTTACAGAGAGGATGACATATAAATTGAAAAGCCTCCCCTCAGAAGTTGGAGAGGGTAATACAGAGAGGAAAGTTAAACATGCATGGGATAGGCAAAACGCTATCTCATATATATATATATATATATATATATATATATATATATATATATATATATATATATATATATATATATATATACACACTAAACTATATATGACTGTAGTATCCCTTTAATAACTCCTGGATGAATTTCCACATTTTTATTAATTATCAAAAAAAATACCCCAGGTTGAAGATGTTATAATTTTAATATGATTAGTATAGAGATAAAATGCATTGCTGACCCCTCTGTTTTTTTTTTATATAACCTGTTACACTAAGTCTTAGGATGCACTTTTAATATTGCTTAAATTGCTGATGGTTTTGACAGATTTGCTCTCATAAAACTACTTAAGAAAATCCTCAGTAATTAAGGAGAGCTTAGATAAATACCAAATGTTGATTTAGTGGGTGAATTACACTGTGCGCTTGTAATACAGTTATAATAGGTGTGTTAAAAGCTGCCAAATATATGCTTTTTATGGTAGTTAGAATAGGAAAGGGACTCTTCAAATATTTATTGGTTTTTGACCTCCTTTTATTTATTTTTAATTTAACACTTTTTTTTTAAACATAAACATTTGTTTTTTTCACTTTGGAATTATGTTTTGCCTCAGTTTTGCTAACAACTAAAATAGTGTGCATACCAGGGGAAAAAGTGGCCCCTGAGGCTCATATATGACAGCTAATTGGCAGAACCCCGGGGCAGCTGTTTTATCGGAGCTGGGGGAATATGAGGTTAGCTGCACCTGGGTTCCCGGGTTTTGCCCACTCACCCATTAGGTGTAGCTAGCTTTGTCTCTCCAAAGTAGCTCCACCCATTTATACAGGGACCTTCTAGAAAGGTCTTCTGCCCTGTTGATCAGTTCACACTTTTACAGTGGCATTTGTTCCAAAGGCCAAATGGGGTAGTATTCAAGAAACCTCTCAAAACCCACTTCTTCAGAGAAGCAACCATCTACACTACCTCTCACCTTTATGTTCCTTATGTTTGTCCTCACACCATTCCCTCAAGATTGTAAGCTTGCGAGCAGGGCTCTCTCCACCTAATGTATCGGTTTGTCTTAGTCTGTCAATTCTTGTCTTGTCAGACCCCTTGAATATATCTATTGTATGAATCACTGCATACATTTTTGGAGCTATATAAATAAAAGATATTATTATTATTATTATGATTATTATTATTATTTGTGCCTTTAAATAAAATTATGGAAATAAGAGAGTGTGAGAAATAATGTAAGAGAGTGTGAGTGAGGGTGTGAGAGAGTGTAAGGGAGTAAGTGTGAGAGAGCCTGAGTACAAGTGAGTGAAAAAAGCAACAAAAGGCAAACTAAAATTCTGAGCTCTCTGCTTTGTTTTTTTTGTTTGTTTTGTTGATGTTCCTCCTCGTTTTGGGTCAAATTCCAGTAAAAGTAACATTTTATCTAATTAAATTTAGTCTAATTTGGACTAAAAAAAATACCACATGCATTTCTAACAATTTCAAATGAAGGGGATATTTTTGTGTGAATTAACAAATTTTTAAAATACACATGATCAGGCAAAACAAAATATACACGCAATCATATTGTAACATGCAAACTTTGTATCTGTGTTATAAGCACTACACATATAGAAGCTTTGACACAACTGTGTCTTTAGCCATTTTTGACAGCATTTAAATTATGAAATCTTTCCTGCTTTAGGGGATCCGACCCCAAACTACTTCCAATCTCCCTGTAGCACATTTTCCATTCGTGGGACCTCTGTAATCCTGAGATTGTAGGGATAACTGGCACACATACCAAATATTTTATTTTACAGTTGTTAATTGGTTATAACCAGTGCCTGACTGGGGATGACGACGCGGCCCTGGCCTTTTAAGGCCAGCTGGCTATGAGAGGCCATATGCTATATTTTTATGCTCGTGCATGACTGGGAATATCCAGCCAGTGGGTGCACAGCGTAGCAGCTCCAGCAGCAGATCGAGTGTGTATGGAGCAATGTCGGCTCACCAGGCCTGGTAATTACATTGTGATTACAGTATAGGTTTTAAATAACAGCATAAGCTTTTCTTGGAGACATGAAAATAACCCAAAATCTGCTTTTTAGTAGTATCTAAACGAATGTAGCTATGAAAAAGACTTTGCTTCATCATATTTGATTTATGCATTAATAATGTCTATTATAGTAAATATCAATGTTATAGTGTTTACATTTAAGCTTTAACATACTGAGTATACATGATTGAGGGAATGAATTTGTGAACGAATGAATTCATTGATGTGTGTGTGCTGTTAGCAATCGCACTCCTATCATGCCAAGTCAGCAAGTACATGCTGAAACCTGGCTAGCTGCCCCCCTTGTGTATTGATGCTGCCAGCAGTATGGGGTCTGCACATACAGCCACCCTGTACCAGCATGTACTGGCTGACTTGGCATGATAGGAGTGTGATTGTTAGTAGCAATCACAGTCCCATCATGCCTAGGTTCCAGCATTTACTGGTTGCCTGGGTATAAAAGGAGTGTGATTGCTGTTAGCAATCACACTCATAGCATACCAAGTCATATTGTTGAATTTTTTTGTTCAATTGTGGTGTGTTACTTACTTTCAATAAAAGTGTGGTTAACACACCAAAATTGGACATTAAAAGTACAATAACAATATTAATTTATATATGATTGTTGACAGCAATCACACTTCTATCATGCCCAGCCAACCAGTACATGACTGGAATCTGGGTATGCCTGAGATTGCTGTTAACAATCATAACATATATATATTGTGACAAAAGGTGTGGTAAAGTGATAGATGGCAGGTATATTAGACCAGCCTTGGTCAATAGTAGCCTGCTTTAACCCCTTCAGTACCGGGACGTACCTGGTACTTCCTGGTTAACAGTCACCGGTAGACCGGGACGTACCAGGTACGTCTCCTCCAAAAAACGCCCCCACATCACCACAATCGCGGTGATCGTGGGGGCGCTGCTGCTGCTGTCTGCACAGGACTCCTGGGCAGACAGCACAGCCTGTCTAAGCCCGCCCCCAAGCCCACGATCACTCCCACGGAGTGATTTTGTAGGCAGAAACAGCGATTGCAGAAAAATCTGCAATCGCTGTTTCAGTTGCCACAGGCAGCTTCAGGGAAGGGGGGGGGTATTGAATGGGTCCCCACACAAGTGTGGGGACCTGATCCAACACCCCCCTGCTGCCTGATCGCTCCATGAGAGCGTCAGTGCAGCGTTAACCCCTTCAATGCCGCGATCGCGGCATTGAAGGGGTTAATTCCCGTTTTTTAGGGGGTTCTGCTGCTGGTGGTCTGCCTGGAAGCCCAGGCAGACCAGCAACAGCAAAAACGAGCTCCCAGAAGTCCTCTGATCAGTCCTGTAGGACTGATCAGAGAGACTCCTCCCCTACAATCTCCAGTCTATTGGAGATTGTGTCCCCAGCTGCCAGAGGCAGCTTCAGGGACAGGGAGACAGGGTTCTTTGGTCTCCACATGAGTGTGGAGACCAGACCCCCCCACCCCCACCCTTCCTCAGTTAACCCCTACCCCCCTCTTCCTCAATTAACCTCTTCAATGCTGCGATTGTGTATGACCCCCATCGCAGCATTGCAGGGGTTAATATTAGTCCCCACAAGCTTGGGATGACCACGGATGACCCTGCTCTACAAAGAGAGAGGGGTCATCTAGGGTAATTATGAAAAAACACAAATTATTAATAAAATGAAAAAATCATAATTATTACCTGATCACTTGTCGGTGACATTTTAAGTCGCTGATTATTGATCGGTCTCCCTGATTGATGTCAGCGGCCTAAACCTGTCACTTACAAGTAATCTGATGAAAAAAAATATTTAAAAAAATTTAAATGCACATGTTCCAGTTTTGCCCTCATAGCTTCCTCAAAAAATACATGAACCATGCATGTGAGGCCTTGTTGGAACCGGGGGGTGTTGGTGAACAAAATGTGGTGTTTTCTTCCACTGTTGCACATATGCTGTGCAAGAAAAAAATTTTAACATTGAAATGTATTTGTTAAAAACGCAATAAAATAAATTTTCCGTGAACTTTGGCAGACATCAGTGAAGAAAAGGCTAGCTGAAAACTGTCAAAACTACCCTAGTTGAACACCTTGACTTGTCTACTGTTCATAAATATATACTTTTATGGGGTAATTTACAGCAGGGGGCTTCCAAAATGTCCCAAATGGGACCAGGAAACCAATTTCTGAAAATTCCAAATGTGAAAACGAAAATGCGCATGTTCCAGTTTTGCCCTCATAGCTTCCTCAAAAAATGCATGAACCATGCATGTGAGGCCTTGTTGGAACCGGGGGATGTTGGTAAACACAATTTGGTTTGGTTTTGTTCTGCAGTTGCACATATTCTATACAAAATATAATATAAAATCTAAAGCAACATTGCAACATATGCAAAAAAAAACCAAAAAAATATAAAAATACCTCAAAATTTGGCAGCAATTGGCGATAAAATCCCTGTTTGAAAAGTGTCAAAATGACCCTAGTTGTACACCTTGACTTATCTACTGTTCATAAACATATAATTTTGGGGGGGTAATCAGTATCTGTGACAACTATTGCAGTTATTAGACTACCATGCCAAATTTGAAAAAAATTACATTTCAAAAACGTGATGCATGCCTTGCAATATTTGCCCTATACTGGTCAAAATAGATAAAAATCCTGGCCATGTTGGGTGGTTTCCAAATCAGGACAACTTAATGAATATATTTGGGATAATTTTTTCCCATTGGTTTAATGTGTGTACAATTTGTATGTATACAAAACTGTAAAAAAAATGCGTTTTTTCATTTTTTCCCCACTTTTTCCAGTTTTTTTCAAACAAAACAATGTACTACCCAGCTTACTATGGTTTCAAATGAAAGCCCTACTTGTGCTGAAAAAAACAATATATGATTTTTGTGGGTGCACCAATTGATAAGAGAGAAATTACAGTTGAAGAAAGACATGGCAAAAACACAAAAACGGCTCCGGTCCTTTAGCGACACCTTAGTATCAAAATCCCGGTCCTGAAGGGGTTAAAATATGTCCCAGTGAAAGATGTTGTTTGTTTACAAACTGCACTACTGGCAGTTTGCAAAACATGGTAAGGGTCCCTGGGGCGGAGCATCTGGAAGAGCAGGGTGGGCCAGTGCTCCAACATCACTAATTGCCGTTTTGATCCAGTCCAGAGCCTGCATTCTGGACAGGAGCTCCACAGGTGTGGACTAAGTAGCAGCTCACCTGTGGCTGATTAATTAGCAGGCAGAAGGTAAAAGGGATTGAGCCTGATTCAGAGAAGGAAGCCACTGTTATGCCAGCTAGGAGAGCTGATGAACTGAGGGGTGGTTTCTCTGCAAAGCCGTATTGATGGTAACTTGTGACCTGTTTTGCCCTAAGCAAGTGCTAACGCAAAGACTGTTATTCTGCTTATAACTGCTGCTGTTTATTCCTTTAAAATAAACACTGAAGCTGAGCTGGATGTGTCCTGGAAGACTGTGGTTACAGCCAAGATCCTTGACAAAAATCCCAAGGAAAAGGGAGGCCTGTCACATATGGTGCAGCATGCGGGTATCCATGTAAGTCTGTGGGTAGAAGTCAGTTACAGCTCAACATGGAGGATATTATCAAGGCTTTGATCCAATCCACCACTGTGTAACAGGAGAGCTACAGAGAACAGTGCAGTTCTGCAGCAATTGGTACTGACCCAGGCAGAGAATGCTAAACTCCTGGCCAAAGCACAAATAGAAAGCACTGAATCCTTAGTGCAACAGATTGCAGTGGCACAAGTTGAGGCATTTAAAGTAACCCGCGAAGAGCAGCAAAATGCTACCCGTGTGCTACAGCAGGAGATCCAAGCTATTTCTGAAAAGCTGGACTTGGACCCTGAGGCGAGATCCCCAGGACCAAACATGATTCGGGCAAGCCACTACCTCCAAAAGATGACTGCATGTTGAAGCCTACCTTCTGGAATTTGAACGCACAGCAGAGACAGAGAAATGGCCGGCTACTGAGTGGGCAAGCGTACTGGCACCATTCCTGAGCGGAGAGCCGCAGAAGGCGTACTATGACTTAGAGCCTGCAGAAGCAAGTGACTACAGAAAATTGAAAGCTGAGATCCTGGCACGTCTAGGGGTAACCTCTGCGTTACGTGCCCAAAGATTCTACCCATGGGCATTTTCCCAGGACAAAGCTGCAAGATCCCAAATGTTTGACCTCATACATCTGGCCCGGAAATGGTTACAACCTGAAGTCAATTCAGCTAGCCACATTGTGGAAATCCTAGTGATGGATCGAGTTTTTTTTTTTTTGTTTTTTTTTGCGTGGTTTACCAGCGGCCTTGCGTCAGTGGGTCAGCCAGATTGATCCACACACAGCAGACCAGCTAATTGCCTTTGTGGAAAGATATGTGGCTGCAGGAGAACTGTTAAGCCCTGCTTCACCAGATAAACCCCGCAATTCTAAGCTTCTAAGGATTCTGTGAGACTTGGTAAGAATGTTCTGGGTTTAAGGGGGGCTGAAGAACTGCAGCTATAGTCTCAGGACACCAGGGACAATACTCCAGGACTCAGAGGGTTAACCAGACGTAATAGGCCTGGGAGAGGAACTAATTGGGGGGGTCAGACTATGTTGTGAAGTGCTTTAGGTGCAATGAGGCTGGTCATATGGCTAAGGAATGCTCCTTGAAGGATGAACCTACGGAGTGCAATATGGGTGAAAATGAGGGCATGCATTCATTTTTGTTTAATTGTGTTGCGTCTATTAACAATGACTATGATAATAGCCCTTATTGGTGCTATGTTAATGTGAATGGAAAAATGTCTAAAGCATTACTTGATTCAGGAAGTATGGTCACATTAGTAGCAGAATCTGTAATACCCTATGTGAAGTCTGATCATCTACAAAAAGTGGGAATTACCTGTGTTCATGGGCATAAGAGAGAGTATCCCACAGCAGAAGTAAATATTGGAACCCCGTATGGTTCTCTAAACTACAGAGTGGGTGTAGTACCTAGACTATCCCAGCAGGTGGTAATACGTAGAGATTTTCCCCATTTTCTAGAATTATGGGCCTCTGCAGAAAAGACCGGCCAAAGCTCATCAGAAATTAACCAAGATGATGAAGATTATGTGTTTCCTTTTGCCAATACCGAATTTGGATTTTGACCATCGGGAGAGACACCTGGGAAAATCTTACTACCCTAAACCAGTACTAGTGGGGGATAACCCAGAACAAACTAGTGAGGAGCCGGCTAATACTGCAGAGAATGATGACTTATTGGACATAGGGATCAGTCCTGGTAACTTTAAAAGCGCCCAGTGGGAAGATCCCACTTTAGTTGCAGCCCGAAACAATATAAAGGTTTTAAATGGGGTTGCTGCTCAGCCAGGAGAAGCACTGTCATTCCCTTATTTTGAAACGTTAAATGACTTAATCTACCGTGTAGAAAAGAAAGCTGCAGATACTATTAAGCAGCGGTTGGTTCCACAGGCTTTCCGTAATATAGTATTGAAGTTGGCTCACAGCCACATACTAGGAGGACACCTTAAGTTGATAAAACCAGAGAGAGAGTCCTTAAACGTTTTTACTGGCCTGGAGTGCTTGCTGCTATAACAAACTATTGCTCTTCATGCCCTGAATGCCAGCACTGGGCCCCGTTCAAGGCTTTCCGTAGTCCACTAGTTCCCCTACCTGTAACCTTTGAAAGGATCGCTATGGACTTAGTAGGGCCACTGATAAAATCCGCTAGAGGCCATCAGTATATACTAGTCGTTCTGGACTATGCAACCCGATACCCTGAAGCCATACTCTTACGTAATTTCTCTGCAAAGTCAATAGCAAAGGAGCTAATGCTGATGTTTAGCAGAATGGGTATCCCCAAGGAAATCCTGACGGACCAGGGGACCCCTTTTATGTCCAGGTCACCAAAGAACTATGCAGACTCCTGCAGGTTAAACACCTTAAGACCTCAGTATATCACCCACAGACTGATGGTTTAGTAGAAAGATTTAATAAAACCCTTAAGAGTATGTTACGTAAAGTAATTGACACTGATGGGGAAAAACTGGGACTTTTTATTGCCATATCTAATGTTCTCCATTAGGGAAGTTCCACAGGCTTCTCTCCTTTTGAATTGTTGTATGGGAGGCATCCCCGTGGAATGCTGGATATAGCTAAAGAGACCTGGGAGCAGGAGAGCACACCCCACCGGAGTGTAATCGAGCACATAGCTCAAATGCAGGATAGAATGGCTACTATTTTGCCTATTGTCAGGGAACACATGCAGAAAGCTCAGCAGGCTCAGAAAAACCAGTTATAATCGTAATGCTCGAATCAGAGTGTTTCAGCCTGGAGACAGGGTGTTGGTGCTGGTCCCTACAGTAGAGAATAAGTTCCTGGCAACTTGGAACCATGGACCATACGAGATAATCGAGAAAGTGAGTGACGTCAATTATAAAGTTAGGCAACCAGGTAGAAGACAGCCTGAGCAGTTGTATCATGTAAATCTGCTGAAACCTTGGAAAGACAGAGAGGTCTTGGTGGCTTTAAAGCCTTCAGAACCTCCTAAGGCCGAGCCAGAGGTAAATATAGCCAAGACACTATCTATACATCAGAAGCATCAGAGGTCAGGGATTTTATCAGAAGAAATAAGGATGTTTTCTCTGTAGTCCCAGGAAAGACTAATGTTATCAAACATGACATAATCGCAGAACCAGGGAAAAGGGTTAATCTCAAACCCTATAGAATACCTGAGGCCCGGCGGGAGGCTATAAACGTAGAGGTCGAAAAAATGCTAAAACTTGGAGTCATTGAGGAATCCCAGAGTGACTGGAGCAGTCCTATTGTATTGGTGCCAAAACCTGATAACACATGGAGATTCTGTAATGACTATCGGAAGTTGAATGGCATCTCAAAATTTGACGCCTACCCAATGCCGAGAGTTGATGAGTTAATAGAAAGACTGGGTAAAGCACGCTATTTGACAACTCTAGACCTGACAAAAGGTTACTGGCAAGTCCCTCTCCCAAGGAAATAACAGCCTTTTCAACACCCAGTGGCCTGTTTCAGTACACTGTATTGCCATTTGGGTTACATGGTGCACCTGCCACATTCCAACGAATGATGGACAGAATTCTTAAACCCCATACTTGCTATGCCGCTGCTTATTTGGATGATATTGTCATCCACAGTACAGACTGGGAATCCCATCTTCCAAAAGTTCAAGCAGTGTTTGATTCTATCCGCTCAGCAGGTTTAACTGCCAATCCTTCCAAATGTACTATTGGCTTAGAAGAGGCTAAGTACTTAGGATATTCAATTGGGAGAGGATTGGTTAAACCACAAACTGCAAAAGTGGAAGCCATACAAAAATGGCCACAGCCATTTACGAAAAAACAAGGGCATTTTGGGGTTTGACTGGTTACTATAGGAGGTTTATTCCAGATTTTGCTACCATTGCTGCTCCTCTAACTGACCTCACTAAGGCAAAGTACCCAGTTATGGTTAAGTGGAGCCCTGAAGCAGACAAAGCTTTTAAAAGACTGAAGGAGGCTATCTGTGCCCAACCAGTCTTAGTAACTCCGGACTTCTCCAGCAGCTTCATAGTTCAGACAGATGCTTCTGATGTGGGCTTAGGAGCTGTCCTTTCCCGGGAATATCAGGGTGAAGAACATCCTGTGTTCCTTTTGAGCAGGAAACTAAACCCACAAGAGAAAAACTACTCTATTGTAGAAAAGGAGTGTCTCGCTATTAAATGGGCATTAGAGCCTCTTAAATACTACCTGCTAGGTCGCAAATTCCGATTAATAACAGATCACGCACGTTTTAAAAGCGTTTAGGAGGCGATCAACGATCCCCTCCTAAACTTAAATGGTGTCGCTGGAACGCCTCGATCAGGAGGCATCCAGCGACACCAAATACTTACCCCAGGGCGGGCTGTGACCGCTCCGGAGAGCGGTCACAGCTGCACGCAGTCTTCGCCATCCGGAAGATGGCGGCGGCCCGGGAAAAAAAATAATAAAGTTGAAAAGACCCTCTAGAGAGACTGGCTCCACTTGCAGGTTGAATACAGGTACTGCATTCAACCATACAAGGCAATGGAGCCCAGCTTTCTAATCATTATGTGATTAGTAAAATATTTAAAAAAATTAAAAAAAAATAAAAATGAAAAGGGGAAAAAAAGAAAAAGCTTAAAAAAAAAAAACATGGTAACATTTAAAAATTATTATGCTTTAGAGGAACTATCCAGTTCCAGCAAAATGTAAAAAAAAAAAGTCAAAAAAGAGTAAAATCTGTATCTTCCCAAAAATCCTGACATGGAAAAATGTAAATAAAAGCATTTCAAATACCCAAGAGGTGTCTAATTTAAAAAAAAAATGAATGGTTTTATGGGGTAAATTGGAGTGGCCGAGCTTAAAGATAGGGCATAGGCACAGACTGACCGAAATGGGGGGAAAAAAGCGCACTTCCAAAATGTGGCATTTTAACACCAGACAAACCCATACATGTGGGGTATGACTGAACTTGGGAGGTGTACAATTTTGTATAATTTTTATGCCTATGGCTTAACGGGTTTGGGGGTTGTGAACGGGGCAGAAGGGTTATACTGGCTAGATGTTATGCTAGGGCAATGGGAAGTAAGTTTTTTTTATTTTTTTTATATATATATATTTTTTTTAAATGTTCTTAATTTTACATTTTTTACATATTTTTTATTTTATTTTTTTATATATTTTTACACAGAAATGGTTAGAGGTCCTCCTAGGGACCTCCTGAACATGCCAGTGATGTCACAATGACATCACAGCTCACATTATAAAAAAAAAAAAATTTGTATTATTTATATTATTTTAATGATTTATTTAATATTATTTTTTAAATGAATTAACTTTTTTTTTTTCTGCTTTTCTCTGGTGGTTTCTCACTCCCCTCCCCGCGATCCCCCTGCACCGATCACACTGTGATCTCTATGCAGGTCCTCACAGACCTGCATAGAGATCGCAGCGGATATCCTGTCCTCCGATGACCTTCCGGGTTACGTCAGCAGTGACGCAACCCGGAAGGGAATGCCCGATAGCGCGTTTGCAACCGCGCGATCGGGCACTTTCAATTGTAACAGCTTACCGGCTTTCATGCCGGAAGCTGTTAAGGGAGATTGGGCAGCAGAAAGCCGGCGATGCCGGCTTCTGCTGCCAGGGGGGAGTCCAGACTGTCAAACGACAGCCTGGTCTCCCGTGCAGCGGCAGGGATGTGTCCCTGACGCTGCACGAAGGGCTGGACGTACCGGGACGTCCATAGGGGTTTCTTTGTGGGCGTTTTTTGGACGTCCCGGTACGTCTATAGGGGAATTAAGGGGTTAACATATGTCCCAGTGAAAGATGTTGTTTGTTTACAAACTGCACTACTGGCAGTTTGCAAACCATGGTAAGGGTCCCTGGGGCGGAGCATCTGGAAGAGCAGGGTGGACCAGTGCTCCAACAGCACTAATTGCTGTTTTGATCCAGTCCAGAGCCTGCATTCTGGACAGGAGCTCCACAGGTGTGGATTAAGTAGCAGCTCACCTGTGGCTGATTAATTAGCAGGCAGAAGGTAAAAAGGGGATTGAGCCTGATTCAGAGAAGGAAGCCACTGTTATGCCAGCTAGGAGTGCTGATGAACTGAGGGGTGGTTTCTCTCTGCAAAGCCGTATTGATGGTAACTTGTGACCTGTTTTGTCCTAAGCAAGTGCTAACGCAAAGACTGTTATTCTGCTTATAACTGCTGCTGTTTATTCCTTTAAAATAAACACTGAAGCTGAGCTGGATGTGTCCTGGACTTCATTTACCCTAGAAGACTGTGGTTACAGCCAAGATCCTTGACAAAAATCCCAAGGAAAAGGGAGGCCTGTCACAATATATATATATTAACATTATTAAAAAAAATTTGTACAATTTTGGTGTGTAACTTACTTTTAGTAAAAGTGCGGGTTTTTTTATTATTTTTAAAGGTGGGGGGGTAGTTTTTGGTTTCGGCTAAGTGAACCCTGAATTTTCGGTTTTGGTCCAGAATCTTCAGTTCGGTGTATCCCTAGGATAAATAGAACTATTTCATTTTTACTTATCTAGAATCCTGAATTTGTAGTCACAAAGCTTTCTAGGCCCAGAAATCAGTGAGAGGAAAAGTAAAGGTTTTGTGTCATTAATTAATTTTAATCTGCATATTTTATTAAAGGCCATATTTTCTCACAGTGAAATATGAGTGCGGCCCTTGCACGTATATAATTCTGATGAAGTGGCCCACTGCAGAAAAAACTTGGACACCCCTGCCCTAGAAGGTCTGAGTGAGTTCCAAGTCTGGGTACCTCACGTGGTTACTGGTGCACTAAAACAGGACTCCAAAATTTTACCATCAACCTGATATATTGCTCCAGCCATTTTATGTAAACAGTACAGTGAGATAATTCAGGATGACCTATCACTCTCAGCCAAAGGAAATACGTTTGGTTGCAGGCACTATTCATATAGTGGATTCATACTGTATAAAAAAATCAATATTTAGAGCTTAACCCCTTAAGGACCGGGCTCGTTTTTCTTTTTGTACCGTGTTCAGCTGTAATTTTCTCCTCACCCATTTAGTGTACCCACATAAGTTATATATTGTTTTT
This sequence comes from Spea hammondii, assembly GCA_029215755.1. Classification (NCBI taxonomy): domain Eukaryota; kingdom Metazoa; phylum Chordata; class Amphibia; order Anura; family Pelobatidae; genus Spea; species Spea hammondii. The sequence goes on from JARDYJ010000008.1 coordinate 36,415,131, forward strand.
TTCAGGACAAGATGGGCTTTCTTCAGATACCATTATTTTGATCGTATCATCTTATTTACTATAAAAAAAAAAAATGGTGAAAAATTGAAAAAAAACCACATTTTATGACTTTTATTTGAAAAATCTTTTACTCACCTAAAAAAGCAAGTAAAAAAACTAGCTAAATAGATTCTACTACTTGTCCTGAGTTTAGAAATACCAAATGTTTTTATGTTTTTTTGCTGTTTTTTGTAAGTTATAGGGCAATAAGTACAAGCAGCGTTTTATGATTTCCAAATCTTTTTTAACAAATCTGGTCAGTCTGCCTCCATCTCCTCTTTGGAACATCTTTGAAGCCGGTTAACTCAATTTAACCCATTCAAACCATAATATTTTTGAAAACTAGACACCCCAGGGTATTCCAAATGCTGTTTTTTTTTAACCCTTTCCATGCACCACTTATACAACTACACTTTGTCAAACTTTGTAATAGGAATTTTTTATTTTTATTTTTTTTTTCACACAAATTGTACTTTAGTTATAGATATACAGGTCCTGGTATATGCCACTGTCAAACAACCCCCCAATGTGTGTTCAGGAACATCTCCTGAGTGCAGTGATACCCGACATGCATGGGTTTGTCGTGTTGTTTGAGATTTAAAATGCCACATTTGGGAAGTGCGCTTTTTCTCCATTTTGGTCAGTCTGTACCTATGCCCTATCTTTGAGCTCGGCCACTCCAATTTACCCATCAGCCATTTTTTTTTATATTAGACACCCCTTGGGTATTTGAAGTGCTTTTATTTTAACTCTTTGTTGATATTTTTGAGAAATCTTAGCACTTGCTCAAAATAATAAACTTTATTTTTTTTTTATATTTTTTTACACATTTTGCTGGTACTGGATGGTTCATCAAGTGACATCACTGCATAATAATTTTTAAATGTTAGCACTTTTTTTTCCCTTTTTTTTTTTTTAATATTTTACTAATCACATTGTGATTAGAAAGCTGGGCTCCATTGACTTGCATGGTTGAGTGCAGTACCTGTATTCAACCTGCAAGTGGAGCCAGAGTTCTCTAGAGGGTCAGGAGACCGTCTAGCGAACTCTTTCTCCTTTATTGGGTTTTTTTTCCCGGGCCGCCGCCATCTTGCTGATGGCGAAGATCACCGGCAGCTGCCATCCATGATCGAGGCATTCCAGCGACACCATTTAAGTTTAGGAGGCGATCGTTGATCGCCTCCTAAATGCTTTTAAAACGGGCGTCCCGGGGAGGGGCCAGACATGGCCCCCGATGCCGATCTCGGCCTTGCTGAATGCCTTGACATCGAGGCATTACAGTAACGCCGTTTAAGCGAAGAAAGTTAAATTTCTAAGCTTATTTAATTTTTTGACGGTTCAGGACCGTCAAAGGTCGTAAAGCAACCGTTTTTCCATGACAGTCCTGAACCGGCAAAGGTCGTTAAGGGGTTAATGGCTTACTACAGCTTAATTTGTTCGAACTGCCCAGGATAACTCTCTCCCTACCCTTTGCTACATGTTCAGGCCTACCTCCTACAGTCCACTACCATCTGCAGCCACGAATATAAACTATGTATTTTCTGTCATGCTCCTGATACTTTATTGGCTAAAAGACAAGTCACTCCCCCTGCTGCCTAGCAACAGTTACCTATGGATCTTCTAAATCACTAATCTGTGTATACCTGTAGCAGAACAGCAAGTAACTCCAGAACAGCTTCGCTGAACTGCCTCTCCCATTACCCTTAGCCGTGGGCAAAGTAGAACTAGATTGTAGATGAACAATGCGTTTTGTAGGCCACGGAAAGGTATTAAAAGTCAGGATACCATACCTGACAATATTTAAAATGGACAAACAGGGGTGCTTTTGTTTTGGTTAGATGCATATATATGGTGTGTCTTTAGCGATGCATTTTATGTGACCCTTTTGACCTTTTACTGGCTATTTATGTAACTAAGGATAAGGAGAAATGAGAGAACATCTTCCATACAAGTTCTACTTTTAATTCATGAGTATATTGTGACAGTGACAGCTCCCACTTAAGAATGTTGACTCATAGTGTATATGTGCATGTCAAGTGACTTGTCTTTCTCCTGTACCAGGATTGATCCTCAATAATGTCCAACAATTGGAAGACAATCAAGCATCTTGTTCAAGAGGATTAAAGCTGATCTTTTGACACAAAAATCAAAACTTTGACTCATCTGCTGACATCTCTGCAGGCTGCATCCCCCTGTTACTTAAACCATTGCAATACCTGGACTGAGTCTACATGCCACAGACGCTTCCTGCGGTTGTAAGAGACTTGTCTAGGCTTGTGCTGATTATTAATGATTGTATATATGATCTGTTCTCTTGTATTACAAAGGCATACCTCCATGTTATATTCCCTCCTGCTAGTATTCACATACACAGAAAGCACTGCACACACTGATTAGTTTAATGTTGTGCAGCTTATGATGGTGGAAATTTCGGTAAGAGTTGCTGGAACCAACAGGTACTTAACTTATCTATGTGGGAACCACATCTTATGTCCCTCTTGCCACTCTGATGTCCCTCTTCTTTACTAGCTCATTGTTATCACAGTGTTCTAGAACCCTGAAGGCAATACTATAGTTTACATAAGGATTGGGAAACATTGTTACAAATGAAATTGATTACAATATATTATTCTCCTTCTAAATGTTATGATCAATGACATAATTAAATAGCTACCAGGTGGTCATCTTCCTAAGGACACCACCAACTGCACCTCCTAAACAAATGAGCTTCACTGACCATTTGAAACGTCTGCAGATACAGTATGCTTATCTAGACTCCAATCACAAAACCTGTTTAAAATATTTTTATAGCACTTTGGGGGCCTTGTCTACTGTAATTTGTAAATATAAATGATTCTGTAACAGATAATTTATGTTCTGCAGTCTTTAGCGGATGTTGGCATCTTTTAGTGGCCCAACAGAAATGTTTTTGTTACATATGCTTTTGGGACCTCAGTTATTATTTAGGTGGACTGTTTTTTATAGCGGCCCATAAAAGATATCAACTCCAAGTAAGGACTCCATATTCACTTGAGCCAATATGGTTCTATCCATTTTTCTTGTTCCGCTGTGAATGAGTTAATGTTCCTGGGCTGACCCTGCTGATATCTTACTGAAGATCTAAAGGGTCAGTCAGCTGGGCTGGGAATGTCCACAGTATGTGGGTCAGCCTTTGAAGTGAGCTTTAGGGTTAACGCAGCCTAAACTCTCAAATTAAACAATGAGGCACAAAAAAAGAAAGAGACTCAGGGCACAAATCCCACCTAGGGCACATCTAGAGAGCTCTAATTAGTGCCTTATGGCGCAAGAATTTAGGATAATGTCATAGGAGCCACATATCTTACATTTCACAACATAGCTACTGCGAGCACTCCAGGAGATACAGAAACACCAGTGGCAGTGTGCACACTGACGGCAACTTTTAACATTTTCAAGGAGTTATGAAAGGGATTTTAATGGAAAATTGGGCATATTGTGTTTTTTTTATATTGCATTTTAAAGTTCTAGTTAAAAAAAACCCATCTTATTATACGTGCCTTTCCTAACCACCAATTCTATAAATTTACCCAAATACCACTAATGTACTCATGAAACATAAATTTGGGTTTCTATGTCAGGGAATGAGCCAAGTTCTTTAATAGTGTTTGTCTGATGAATTCTATATATAGCTCAAGAAATAAAGAACATGCAACTATATCTTTATTTGCTTTATTTCTAGGAAACAACACACAATCAAGATAAACTTGGTTTCTATAGTCTTTACCCCTTTACTCTCATGTGTTAGCTATGTCTTCATCTTATGCATCACCTGTCACTCCATCCGATCACCTCCTGCCTACCTTTAATTCATTATTATTATTATTAGTCAAGCCATATTCCCCAGTGCAGTGTGATACTGGGTATAACTGATATTACTTGAGGCGGTGGCACCAGGTATTTGTCTTGTCCTTCATTCAATGTCTCCAAGGTGCAGAAACCAACATATAGTATGGGCACAATACTATTTCACCCAGAATATTATCACAAACAAGGGGTTTTAGGGCTCTCTCACTTTACTAGTTATTGTAAACGGCCAGCATTCACAGGTTTCTCTATGAAGAGCAGGATTGGCCCTGTAAAATGCATAATTCAGTGTGTAATAGAATTTAAAGAACTCTCACTGGTTAACTATTATATTACATATTAAATATACATTATGCAGGGCGAGCCAATCAGCAGAAGCTAATTGGGGTTGGCGATTTATAATGAATTGTGAAGTGAAGGAGCTGAAGCACAACTCTTCTGAAAACTCCCCTTTAGTGAATAATGAATAAACCCCAATAATTTAAACTGTGGTATAATCTTCAACATAAACGTTAATGTGGTGATTTAACAGTGAAAGGGAATATTTAAGGAGTAGAGCTATTGGAGGTATCAACGTTGTACAATCATCCCTGTCCAGGCTACTTTTTGGACTGTAATCGCATGAGAATCCCTGTGTCCTTTGAAGCCAGTGTATTAGAAAGGTTACCTAAACAAAATGTCTGCTTGTTCATTAGACCATCCAAAATACTTTAAACTTGAACAGACCTTCTTTACCCTATCCTTAACCTTCCAATGTTTTCCTTTCCCCGACTATAGTTTCACGGGTGATTCATTGACGACAAATGTGGATCAACAGTATTTGTTTGGGGACACTTCACACTACTAATCCCTGTATTAAATCCTGTCTTCCCCAGCTGTTTTATCTTTAGTGAGCTCCGTAGCCCAGAAGTAGATGAGCACCTGAACATATATGTATGTGTGCGTTGTGTGTGTCCATAAGAGAACTAATGTCTATTAAGAGAGGAATGCACTCTAGATGGGGTGTCAAATGTATGCAGATGTAGATTAACTTTACTTTCATAACATCATGGAAACTTGAAACTCAATTATGTTTCTTCTGGGAATTCAGACCACCCTTCACCAGGTACGGTGGAGAAGCGATCAGACAATGAGAATGACCTAGAACATTTTATATTGGAAACAGCTGAAACATTTGATTAATTATTGGCTTAATATTACCAAACAGAAGGGATGTCTGGAGTCACAAACTGAGAACAAAACCCAAAATATTCAGTATCTATACAACATTTCAAATTATTTATCAGGAAAAAAAATCATAAAGTGATATATTAGCGTCTCATTCAGTCCAATCAAATTGTTATGGTGGAGTATGGTATTATGATAAATACCACAGGTACGGGCTGCCGGTGAAAGAAAAGAGAGAAACAAGTGGAGAAAAGAGAGCAGAGGTAAGAGGAAGCAAAAAAACAGGAGAGAAAAAGTAGAAAAGGAAAGGAGAGAATAAATAAAAGAGAGAGATAAAGGAGACTAGAAAAGAGGACTTAAATAGATTAGAAAAAAGACAGAAAGAAGACAGAAAGACGAAAACAAAGAAAATTAAATTAAAAAGAGAGAAAGGAGACAAGAGAAAAAAAGAAAAGTAGAGAAGAGAGGATATAATAGCAATCGGGAGAGAGTGAGTGAGAGAGAGAGAGAGAGAGAGAGAGAGAAAGGTAAACCCTTTAAATGGCTGCAAGTGATGACATTTGGACCCCCAGCAGCTTCTCACAACACGCTCACAGCTGTAGTTTATCTAGGCAGTGTCAGTCATTGTTTTTACCTCAGAATCTGCGCTGAAAGGACTGTGTGTCACCTAAATCTCCAGCACATGGTCAATACTGTAGCTCAATCAGCTTTCTTCCCGCCTATGCTGAACATTGCCCCACCCTCCACATGCACTTCATGCACATTCCAGGGCTCTGCAAAGGCCACTTTCACTTACTTGTTTTTTGTTTGTTTTTTTTCAAATTTTTTCCACAGAAATTTGGTTTAAAATTAATCAACTATTAAATATGGTTGTAATAACCACTTTATCAATTAATTTCGTGTTCAAATGTGATCTCATCTCCCCTTCTCCTTAACCCATATTAAGAAGATATTAGGTAAAATTTAGCTGCCACAAGAGAATCAGTAACTTAAAGAAAGCAATTACTTACAAGTGCAGAATAAACAGGAAGTTATAATAGTGGATAGATCAACTTTGGGTCTAAACTATCCTTTTGTTACATATTTATAAGCCAAGAAACAACATTTAGCATAATTTAAGAACGTCACGGCTTCATACAGATTCCAGCTATTTAAGACCACAAAAAAAGAAATACATGTGAACATTTGAACAACCCCTGAATTATCAGACTTTTAACAGATTTAAAAGAACAAAACAAAGTGACTTTATAATTAAATATTAGGTCTACTAAGGATTAAAAGTACAATAGGTGAGCTATGGTTCATTTAATCTCCCAGGGGAGCCCTGGGACATAATCTCAATGTGCGTCAGATGTGACCATGCTATTTTATAATCACAAGGGTTAACTTGTTGTTTAATTCAAGTCTTTAGGGAATTCCAAATCTCCTAAATAATTGAGTGGCAGGAGATTAGTCGTATGTTTTTATTGATGTATTGATTGGAGAGCAGTTAATCTGACGTCTCTGCGGAGTGATAATGTTGTACCAAGCAGATTATTGGAAATCACACACTGTAATATCACTAATAAATCCTTTGTGTCTGGGTGTTTAACAGGCAGAGCACAGAAGGATGAGCTGAGCGTATCTGTACCACTACTCACCTCCCAGGGAGACACACATAACCTTTGAATGATAATCGCATACACATATTAAGGTGACCAGACCTGCTCCATCATGTGGTCCATCCTTCTGATAAAGGCCTGTAGCACCACACTCACACACATTTCCACTTTAGTAACAACAGGGCTGGTTTTAGGATTTGTGAGGTTTGGTGGAAGATTTGTGATGCTTCTAAAAAAAAAAAAAAAAATACATCAGGATATGCGATATCAATGCTATATATAAGTATGTATGTATACACACACACACACACACACACACACACACACATACATGTATTATATATAAACCTTTTTATGTGTAGTCATACCAGATCTAAAGTATTTCTAGTTATATACCGCAAATTCACAAAAGCCAATAGTCTGAACAATGTTTTGGTCTAATAATCATGGACCTTTAACACGATTATATAAATCTAAACTGCTCATTTTAATCTTAAAACATCTTAACAGATGTTTCCATTAGATTTATTCTCTTTTAAGCATTTTGACAATTTATTTTAAAGAAATCCTGAATTTAAATATTAAATAGTAATAATCTTCAATCTTGACTGAGAGCTAGCCTTAAGGACCAATTCTTAACATAGAAATAATGAAGAATGATTAAAAATCTTTGTTTTTTAAAACAAGAAACCTAATTTCTTACCATAACTTGTCTTTGCTGGTTTCTGTTTCTAATAACATATATTATTATGTTTTCTGCTGTTCCATAAATGTATTTTTTATTTTACCTATGCAAGTTACCATAGTTAATATCTATCTATCTATCTATCTATCTATCTATCTATCTATCTATCTATCTATCTATCTATCTATCTATATACATACACACTGCATACTTTTATGGAGGTTATTATTACCATACAGATTTAACCTATAACCAGCTCTGATTGCAAGGATATCAGGGTGATCTCTCGGTGACAGTTTGACAAGAAACTGATAAAAACAACAACAACAAAAAAAAACATGTCTAGAATTTCTCTGTCCATCAAATGTGGCTGTTGTGACACTGGATCACTCTCTTTATTTAATATCTCTCTTCTGGACATCACAGTTCTGTCATTATCTGCTATCTAGCTGTGACATTTCCCAGGTGTGCGACAGTAATACACATCCTCTACGTGTCTGAGCAGCCATGAATAATCTTAAACAACAAACTGACAACACATTTGTTAAATCATTGGCCAAATCAATATGCTGAATTGGTCCGAAGGGGGAATGGCATCATGGATCTTCTTTATTACTTAAGATTGAAGATGTCTGACCCATTTTTATACAGGCAGAATAACACAAAATATGTTAATTATTCTATTAAAATCCAGGGTTGTAAATCTACTTTATATTTATTGCATATTTTTCTAATAAGTTTTGGGTTTACATCCAAATAGACTAATAATTTATGTGCAATTTGAATCATACCTGTGTTCGTTAAAGGGACAGTTTACTCCCATGCAGACTCACTAACAAAGAATGCAATTAAGTACTTTGTAAGCACTTTAATATGCATTCAGCAACTGAAGGGGGGGGGTTACTTTAGGAGAAGCTGCAGCTCCAGAGTAGAAGTACATCCTCCATGGTCTGATTTTTGAGCCACTTCAAAGTCAATGTAAGCCTTTTCCGTACAGGACTCTTTAGAACCCCTAGAACTCTCACATATATAAGTATATAAGTAAATAGATCTAGATGCCCCACTGAGATGCTTTATAGTTGACTCTTGGACATGCATGGGTTAACCATGCAGAATGCAAATCCAAAAATATAATTGAAAATACTTGTACTCAGATGTTATTGGCCAGTGGTGTGAAATGTAATATAATACTAATCTTTTAGTAATCCAGTTAATTAAAAAGTGAAATTATAGAGACTTAAAATATTCAAAAGCGTGTGTTATTTTTTAAGCTATTCATAGTCTTTCTGTGTTCACATAATCCTCTCTCTTTTCCCCAAAATATAAAAGAAAAGTTGATTCTGTTTAATTAAAAAAAAAAAGTCAGTTAAGCTTAAATTTTACAGGAAATTATTTCTGCGCAGAACTGTTTTGCATAGGAAAATGTGAGGAGGGTAAAAAGCCAGATTTCTGAAGAGATTTGATTGAAAAGGACTCAAAAGCTAGCTAAAGAGGTTGAGTGAGCATAGTAAAGAAAGCCTATGCGATATAAAGAAATATAGCTAGCTTACCTCCACTACCCCCGCAAAAAAAAACTTTTATGGGGGAACAAAACAGGACACCTTTATTGGGGGCATAGTTAGAGGTGGGTGGGGTACAGATAGAGGCGGCACTACTTACTTACTTTACCACCTTGCAATATATTGAAGCAGAATGCCAAGCTATGACATCATACCCTGGTGCACAGCTTCAACATTTTGCAAGTAGGCCATATAGGACATGTGGTTGTACAGACCTCAATATATTTATGGGATGGTCGGGGAGATCCTCTGTTCTTCCTAACTGGCCCATGATCCCCACTGCCAGCAAAAGCATGGCAGCTTGGTGGGACAGTGCCTGCAGACCATGACTGTACTGCTTAAATCAGGATGGATCAGAAGTATGAGATCTTAGCATCAAATATTACATATACAACATTGTATGGTGTGCACAATTTTTGTTTCACCCCTAAAGCATACCTCCCAAGTTTCCCTCTTTAGGGCAGTCCCTCTCTTCAACTCAAATAATTTTGTCTCCTTAAGTCCCTCTTTTCTAATAAATGTTTTGTGAAATATTCTACAGCTATAGAACACTCAGTAATACATATATTTATAAACAAAGGAAATTGCTTATATATTAAGTTATGATAACGATAACTCTTTTTAGAAAACCCTTATAAACAACCACCAATAGGTTACAATGGCACAGGAAAATCTATGATAAAGATCTCCTCCTATCCACAGTCCCTAAAACAGGTCCCTCTCTTCAGGCAATTCATCCTGACTTATCCGACTTCTTATAATACTGAACGTGGTAAACACTAGAATTCTTCAGTCTGAATGACCCAGTTGGACAGTCTGACTAATGAAAGTGGATAGAAGAACAGACTTCATTAAAATCACTTTAATGTAATATTTCAGTAGGGCAATTTTTCCAAAGTATGACATGACTGACAACAACGGCAGATAAAGAAAGTAAAACAGTACTGTACTGTACTATTTTCTTCCATGGTGCTTTAAAACGAAACACATAGTGTATCCAGTATTCTTACACAAAGCAAAAATAATGAATGGTTTCCATATCAACAAGAAGAAACGCTATGTATTTCTGAAATAACTGCAAAAAGAAGCTTGCATTAACACGGCATTGTTCAATCTGCCCTGAAAATTTGTATGGAGATTTGCGGAACAAGTTCGTGTGCAGATGTTTATGGAATGGATAAAGTTCATTAGGTGATAGGAACAAAAAAAAAACAAGCAGCAGAGAAGAAACAACAAAGTGATAAAACATTGTAGAAATAAATCTGTGCTGTTACCATCATATTAATCTAGCATACTTTAAAAACCAAAAGCATACATCTGTGTGAACATATTTTGTGCATGTCTGAGACGTTATTCGAGTTCCCCACTGATTTTCATATTTTTCCATTCACAGAAAAATGTTAATACTGTACATGGAGTTAGCCAACTGGTATTTGTTTGACAAATCTGCTGAATGCACAGATCCCCATAACACTGGATTTTGTGTAAATCTACGGTACATTCTGGGCTGCATACCGTCGCTGGAATATGTCCTCCAGAACGTTCAAGGTCAAACCAATGTTGGCTTGATCCCCTCCTTTCTGTACGGAACAATTATACTGTAGTGAAATGACACTAAAGGGCTTGGGGACCTGAGGGGGCACCATAACATGGCATGGACTAAATCATAAGAGAGTGTCTTGTCACTACCCTATTAACTGTTGTGTTGGTGGATAGGTTAGCCGGGCAGTATCATGGACGAATAAGCATGCAATAGGTTATATGCCAGCCTTTCTACAGCACCTTTAAACATGTTAAGATTGGAAACATCGTCTGTAGTCTGTGCTAACCTTTATCTTGTATTGAATACACCTTTAGTTCAACCTGTGAGTCTTCTTAAACGTGTTACTAACTGATCCTAATACACAGAAAAATTTAGGAAATAGGTGCCCAACTTGAGTCTGAGAGGGCAGCAAACAATCCAGGAATTCTATGGCATTGCATGGAAACAAGTCATTTAATACATTTTTTTAATTCAGATGCCTGGGCCCAAGCTGGGATATCCAAGAACTGTGGCCTGCTCGTGGGCAATGACTGGAGGGGGTTATAAACCAGCACTCCTGTGTTGTGGGGTATAGTTTGAAACATGATTGGTGAGCAGAGCTTTCTACAATTTATGACCTATCGATAGCTATTGCTATGGCAGGGTCTTCTTTAGAAGAAGAATAATGCATTTGATTTACTCAATTCATATGGACATTTTCTACTTTTTATTTGCACATTATTGTGACTTTTAGGTCTGTAAATCACTGTGAGACCCAATAAACATTCTGACTTCCTAAAAAAGATGGACATCAGGGAAGGGCAAAAGGGAAAAATGATTTGGTTCCTAAAGAGGGGCAATGCACACGTATGTAGGCACATTTATCACGCCTGGCTTCTTTCCTGCTCATACCTGGTTGATAGTGAAGCATCGAGTTCCATGAGCCTACCCAGCATCCACCTCCCATGGCCGTCCAGCTCACACCAGGTCTCCCCAATGGAAATATACATATCTGCCCTCCTAGAGCAATTCTGACCGGCCCAGAGGGACAGTTGCCGGGCTCACCCCTGGACCATCCCGTCCCCGATTGCTTCTTCCACCGATTGATTGGAGGCATGCTGAGATCTTGGAAGTACATGCATTTTAAAAACAGCACTGTACAGCAAAATATTTTAATTGTGATAGTTTATCATGAACGACTTACTATTATTGTATTTTTCTTCCTTCATCTTCCCCACCATGATTCACACAAACAAGGAACTGTGGATTTCATCCTTCTAAAAATGTTTATATTCACAGAACAAACTGATTAATGTGATATTTTAACATAAAATTCCATATTCTAGTATTCAAGCATTTTAATTTTTAATTTTCATTCCCTTTAAAACAGCCATTTTCTATACAAATGTATTATTTTATCAGCATACCTTAATTTCTTTACTTATTGCTATTAACATACCTACTTGCCAGGGTAGGCTATCTGGAGCTCTCCCTCTTCTAGGGGAGTGGCTTTGTATGGCGGAGGGCACTAGATATCCATGGGGTGGGGCTAGCTGTGCATAGGGGCAGGACAAGCGTAAGACAGACTGAAGTGGGAGGGTAGTAGGAGGGGAAGTGGGTGGGGAACGGGTCCTTTTTCTCCAACACCTGGAGAATAAGGAAAGGGACCCAGAAAGCCTGGTGTGCAGCGCTTCACCCATAGACTCCAGGTCAAACCAGGACAGTACACCAAAATAGTGCCTGCGCCACTTATAATAAGTGAAAAAGTATATAAATACGGTATAACCTTATATACGTACTCCAATAAATGTAGATGTAGAGAATCCAAATATAATCAAATAGAAAAAAGACAGAAAATAAATAAATACTGTAACACGTAAAAGAAGAATGTTGTAAAAAAATATATACTAAGAGAACCCCTTACAATGTGAAGGGCAATGATCTGCCCATATATAAGATCCCACTGTACTGGCAAGGACTTCTTCTAAGGGGTCCACCATTCAATTAGTAGTGACTCTTATAACTCAAATCCCGAAGCAGAGAAGGACAGAAGACCAGAAGGTAAGTAGAAAAAAAATAAACTTTAACCATATAAAAAAAACATCTCTGTTCTTACATAGAGTAACTTGAAAAGGGATGTTTTCGTGGCGGTTACCATTATAGATCCACCATCAGAACATTCCTCAACTCAGTCCCTGTGTTCTGTTCGTGTATATAGCTTCCTTCGGTATCCTCTGATGTCAACGCGCACTACGCGTTTCGCAAATCTGCTTCCTCAGGAAACTTGCTAGGTATCCATCTGTATTACTGCTTTTTATTATATTACCTGATAAACTATATGTGTGGATGGCTCTTAGACTGGAAAAGGTTTGCACATAAATAAAAGTATATGGAGAATGCACAAAAGGTCGAGTTGTGAGTAAGTAGTAAGTTGGCTTGAGTACTGTTTACGTTATCTTATATTAAAATAAAATTTGATCTAAAACATTAGCTGTGACTTCTTAAAATACTCTTTTTTAGACATTTTAACCTTCCTGTTTAGGGTTAAATCCAAATTCTGTTTTTTAGGGCAAATTGCCCAAATTAGCTATGACTTACATCTCTCTTACTATACTGGTTCTCTTTTTTTATTATGCCGTTTTTCTTCTGCTTGAAGGCAATGAAGTGTCTTAGCAAAAGGTGGATTAGTTTTTTATAGGATCTAAAACATGCGCTTTCTTTTCACATCGTAAAAATCCCTTTTTTTTCTCTCTTGGTGCTCCTCTCCAAGCTAAGGAATTCACGACTCTGCAAAAACATTTTTAGGGATTTTTTTTTTTTAAGAATGTTAAAAGAAAATGATTGCTTGAAATTTTAACTTTTTGGCGTCAAAAGCCAGAAATACTATATAGCTATATTATATTGTATGTTTCATATTACAAATGACACAAAGATATTGTTACAGGACAGATACATACAAAGGAGGTTTTTTTAGAATAATTAAATGTGTGGTCATACCATATTTTTCCAGGGAATTGTGCTTCAAATTTGCTCTTTCTGAGCAGCGATTCAATGCTCTGAATACAAAGGGAAAAAAAGCAAAACACGCACACTTTGGCTTAATCCAGCAGTGCATCATTATTGAACAATACTGCACATAATCCCGTAAACACAAAAGTCTTGGCGTACGCTCTCCATATCTTAAAGTGCCAACACAGGTATAACCATATCCACGAAATGCAGTATAAATCTAACAAAGTCCTTTTCACCCCTAACACATATCACGCAAGGGTCCATTCTGCAGAAGTATCGCTTACTTTTCATAGCAATCTTTACAGGCCCTTGGCAACGGGATCAACTGGAAAAATCATACAACAATTTGTCCGTGTCTAATGCTGTGTAGTACAGTCATCAATTAAATATAATAATACTGATTATCCAAGCATCATAAATACAGACATTGAAAGCAACACATATCTCTATGCATAGTGCAATATTGCTATTTCTTTCATCAGTGTGCATGTCAGAATCCTTAGTGGATCATGATGCAATAGAGAAAAATTAAAAATAGGACCGCAGATCAAGGTTATTTCTGATTATAAGAAGGCACATTCCCACCTAATTCCAAAGTCCACTAATGTTTCACAGTCTCCAGAAACCAATGCTACGCCACTGTTTAGACTATGGGGGTCATAGTGTCCAAAATATGTGTCCATAGCTTCTTCTTGTAGCGAAATGTTCTCCCTATTCCCACCCCTATATAATGGTGGAACATATTCCATGATCTGGTTCTGCAACTGTAATATGTTATGAAAATGTGGTCTAATTCATCAAGCTACTGAGGTAGAACCTTTAAAAAAAAATGAAAACGGACACTACCCCCTCTAACCCACAGGGCAGGGATAGAGGACAAGAGGCTTTTGACGGTGTGGGTGCCTCTCCAAAGGGTTTTCCCAAGTACTTTAAACCACATCCCAATGAGGGCAGTTAACTACTATTTCTATCTATTTATTATTTTTATATAAGCATTTTTAGATTTATTTATTATGTATCACTAATACTATTATATGTTATAATAAGAGTTATGGCTATGTTTTATTTAACTTGCATGTCCCTTTCTGTAAAGCTAAATGAAAAGTCACAGGTTCGCATTCACTTGCAAACAACTCGCATATTAGTTAATACGTTGCATTGCGTTTTGTGTTAACATGAGAGGGCATACGACCTCAGTTGAGTCCAGTCAGTCAAGTTAACCCTTAACTAGACTGACCATGTACCTTTATAGTAAATAGACCCAATAGACTTGGAGATGGTCTCTTATTGGCACAACACTTCTGTTACATATTATTTACTTAACCCCTTAATGACAAAGCTCGTACATGTGCATTGTTTTCAATGGGTTTAGGGACCGCCCATTGTCCGATATGTCTATAATAATCCATTAATTAAGTAATTTAATTTTCTAAGTTTACAATATCTAGGTTCAATTATATACAGAGGTAACTTGACAACTGTTTTTTAACTCAAAATATTTAGTGAACCAAGTCATCAGGACATAAAAAATATCCTTTCTTTATAAAAAAAAAAAAAGTACAATGATTCTTACTACTCCACCTCTTCTATTTTTTCTTACATACGAATCCTGTGTATTCTTCTCATAGGTGCCAAGTATTTACAGGTTCTCAAACATAAACAGGCCTACCGCATTCCTTCTGACTGCACAAAATTCAGATCACAGACAGATAACAATCATAAATTGTTCCTTGTACAAATACGTTCTATGGGAATTTGAAAACATTGTTATATTGTAAATTTGCACACACAAATATAAATATACAATATATTTATTGATAGTCAATGGCAGTGGTGGATGACAAGTAATAGAGGTTGGCACAATATTTAAATGTGGGTATAGTTATTTCCATTATTTAAACAGAACCAGAGTTATTTCTCTACAATATAAATTCTGTGAAATAAAAGTTAAAATAGTTTAGGGGAAAAGGATACAAAATTGATTATTTCTAGCTCAATAACCAATATCCCCTGGAAAAACAGAAATGATCACATATGGCAAATTTAGGTGGAAAAATGAAAAAAGTTAAACATTTTCTTCTCTTGACCCTTGATGGGTAGCTAAAGGTTTCCCAAGACAAGCTGTAGAGAGAATGATGGGCCAAAGGACTTACCATCAGCATATACCAACCTATATCAACTAAAGCTGATTTGTGGCATTAATAGGGAGATGCAAAGCTTTAAAAAGTTAATTTTTATTAACTTTATTATTTATTTTTCCTATACTACTGGTAAAGACGTACAAAACAATTATTTTAGGAGAGGTTCCCTTTCCGTTTGGCATTGATATTATAAATATTTCTCCTCCTAAATGACGTGCGACTGGAGTTTTCAATTTAAGTATATATATAAATACGTAGAATTTACAGTAGAAAATCTGTTTCTAAGGTTCTACCGATAATCCAAAATTAAGTCACCATAATAAATTCTTTCTCGTCTTAACTACAACAATTTAAGCCACAGTCTCAGTGTGAAAAAAATTGCACACATAGACACAACCATTTAGCTATCTTGATGGCTAATGAATGACGTCTTAAACTTACTGGCCTTGCCTTAAACCCCTGGATTAATTAGGAATGACTGCAGGACTGGCTGCAAATCTGGTATTAATTGTTAAGCAAAGGGAAGTTTGGATACTGAAACCCAAGAGTGTTATTTGAAGATAAAAATCTAAACATGAAAATATTGTCCTAACACCCAAGATAAAGCTCTTTTATACAGAAAGTAAGATAGGGATGTGTGAAACACTCTCCCATAGACCAAGAATTCTAAATATTTCACTGAAAAGAGACCCTTAGAAAGCTTTCTGTTGTAAATAAGTGGCTTACAAATACTATATTTTATATATACAAACCTAGAAATTTCCAAAAGTCGGTAGACCGCAACTTTTGAAAATATCTAGCAGACAGGGATAAAATATTGTCCTACTATATAGATACATATTATATATAACTAAGGAAGCATAAGTACCTTTTGTAGGTTCCAGTACTTAAGATGCTGGGAAAGCACAGTTGTGCAACAGATCATAAAGAATGATGTTTTATGTCAAACTCCTGTGCAGAACTATAACAACATAGATGTTATAAATGCTTTCTGATTGTGACTAAGACTTTTTTAACATGCCCCCAGCCTACTGCTCATGGATGTCAGTCTACTTTTCAGCAGGAGGAAGTAGTTTGAAAATAATTATGACATCATAAACCACCCATAATGTAAGCAGGGCCCTCATTAATTACTTTATCAATTTGTCTTAGTCTGTCAGTTCTGGTTTTGTTATATCATCTGAACGTATGCTCTTTTTGAAGCACTGTGGAAAGCACTGGTGCTACTGTACATAAATAAAAATAATAATAATTTTAACACACGCTCTTCCAAGATAGAACAGCTTTCCTGTATTGATAACATCTCCCTTTTTACATTAAAATGTCCACTCTTACGCAACTCTGGATTTTATTGCATTGTAAAGCAGCTTCAGATCCAATTATATTGTCTTCAACTTCTGTAATTCTATAGATTCTAGGAACATACTCCTCAAAGCAAAAGAACTTATCGTTCTGCCAAAATATTTTATCCTCTTGTCTTTGCCAAAGTTACACAAATAAAGAAAAAAAAACCATATAACGGTACTTATGAAGTATTGTTAAATATTTATAAGCTGCTACTTTATGTAAGCCTGTTGTGGTAGGGTCACATGTGTTGTAGGAAGCACTCTGCAGGGGTGAGCCTACGTTAGTAGCACCTGTATGCAGTATTTCTTCTATGTCACCCAACCACCTGTTACTAAAACACAAGCACAAACTTACATGCAAACTCACCCTAACAACCATTCACTCTAATACCACCTAACCCCTGACACCATACCAGAACACACAAACACATGCTAACAGCATACACTAATATACACACAGTCCAAAACCATATTCTGACACACATTCATGCTATACCACACACACCCAACCACTCACCCAGCCACATACGGATGCTTACATCAAATACACATTCTTTCTAACACCATATGCTGACAACCACACATGCTAACACCATACTGTAACATATGTAAAAGCGCACAGTAACACACACTCAAACACATACACTACACACATTTTCACTCATCCTATCAACACTGCAGCTCATGTAGCACTCCCTTTCTCTCCCCTCTTAACTCATGCAGAGCCCACATTCACTAAAGCGCATTGTGTGACCCCGCTATGCTCCTCGGTTGTCAGGGTGCCCGGGTACTGTACCATAGCTTGCCCCTGCTACTCTGAGTGCAGGACAACATGTGTGCATATAGTATTTATTTTGGGAACTGTGATTCACCAGTAATGTAGGGAAAGTGTTAACTTTAATATATGATTCAATATAGTCTTCATGATAATTTCATATAACTTTACAGTGGAGTTGACAAAAACGGTATAATTAATCCCTTCTCCTAAATTAAAACATCACCTCCCTTACCCTTACCCTTACCAAGCTGTTACAAGAATAAGTCACCCTCCACCGAAGGGGAGAGATATTACAAGTTTGAATTTTAGCTGCATGCCAAGTATCCCCTTTTGTATACAATTATTGTACATTTAATGTCCAAGGTAGCAGACCTTTGGAAGCCAAAGATTGGGGCACTATACGTTGCAATTAGTTTTGAATTAGTATTATTAGAATTATTACCAGAATTATTCAGACAGGCTTTTGACAATAAAATTATTATTTATAGATTTATATAGCACCATCATATTTGGGCAAGCAGGACTGTGAAATCATATAAAAGTTGTACATAGAGCCATGGGAAATTATGGACTACAAAACTGCATAAATGGTTCCATGTTCAACTTGCTAGAGATAATAATGTTATCTGAAGAGTTATCTCAAGTAAATCCCATGTTTTCTAATATATTTACATATGTATATAGTATCTGCATCATGGCATTATAATTTAGATCTAGGGTTTTCTGGCATAAGTCAACTTGCTCTTGGCCGGGGATAACATATTTTTGGGGTTGGGTTGGCAACACGTTATTACCAGTATTCTCTAATTTCTGTGAAAGCCGTCAATAACACGTAGCTTCTTCTTTAGGTAACTTCACTCTACAGTTGAAAACACACTTCTAAAAGATAAGAAAGCCTGAATACATTTAGGTATGAAATTGCCTACATAATTTGGGTGGACTATGGGATAACATCACAATGCTGCCATACCCACCCATTACATTGTAGCATGTGAAAGAATATTTGCAACTATCGACATGTAAATGTGTCAAGTAATTAACATGGGAGTAATAATAGCAATGCATCCAAACTATAGGGAAAGCATGTGTAACCTGTTCTTGCTCTGTTGGCTGTGAAAGAGTAAAACTCATGACAACTTCCATTAAGAATTATCTCACTAGCACAGCCTTTTGGCGCCACATCTTTTCACACTCCAGTGATGTTTTTGCCTTCCAGGTTTGGACTGTTCTCACTCCTTGCAGAACACAGTTCTTCCCAAGGCCTGCCACACACTGTATGTGCTGGTGTGAAGCCCTGTCAGACAGAAATCTGTCTCTAAAATGACTTGCGCCAGTCTGTGAGATCAGAGCTTGATGGTATCCATATATTATTAGGTCTGATTGTGCCAAAATCAGTGAGATTTGGCATCTTAATGGGAACTACTAGTTTATATCTGTCTTATCAGAACAGAAGATAATAGTAACATAGAAATGGATCTGAAAAAATAAAACAATATTTGTTTTCATCAACATTGCATCATGATCTGTGAAATTAATACTCATTCAGAAAATCTAGGGGGAAAATCTAGTGAATTCATAAATAATGTTTTTTTGGTGTATATGCACTCCTATATACCCACATTTACCCTTTAAGAGAATATGCTTTACTCATTATCACTTATATAGTGAGAAAGAGGCAACCAGAAAAGCACATTCTGTTGGATGGTACCTTGTGTGACATCAAAGAGTACACTTTAAGCAGACCTGGACTGGCCATTTGGCTCACCTGGCAAATGGGCGTTGGGCCGCCTGGGTGACAGTGGCAAACACACTCACCCGACCTGCTGCTGCTATATATGCCGGTATATATGCCGGTTGCACACTACATGAACATAAAAATGTAGCGTCCGGCCTGGCATATCCAGACAGCCAGGCACGTGCCTTAAAGTACCAGGGTCATGCCATCATTGCAAGTACAGAGCTGACTCAAAAGTTGACCCAAGTCTCTGCAGTATTGGAGGATTTTTTATTATTAAAAGTTCATACTGTTACACACATAAAAAGGCTTGTGATGATGTTTTCATTAGAAACATATTTGTTACTATGAATATTTTTATGTACAAGCACACTCTTTTTGCAAGTCCTAATTATTCACCTATATAGAATAATTATATGTTTTTTCACTTCTGTTCCGACCCAAAGATATTCATAATGCTTGCATTGGAGAGAAACTATGGGGATGTAAATAATACACATAGCTAGATGCACATGTCTTGTCTTCTTAAACAATATGTATAGAAAATTTATTACAATGTATTAAATGTAATACAATGTCCTGCTAATGTATGGATACTAATCCAATAAAACATGGGGAAATTTGAAAAGAAGTGCGATTGCCTACTAGGCAGATATGATAGACGAAAATATAAACTGGGCTCACTAATGGATTTAAATTAAAATGAGCTCTGCTGCATAACAAAGAAATATCAACGTTCTGTCTTCGGTTGTATATTAAAGTATTACGATCATGCATTATTTCATAGTGTTCATTTTACATTTTGGTAATTATGCTATTATGCTAAATATGGCATTTACATTTGATAATAAATAAATGGAAAGCTAGTTATCACAACTTGGAAGCCTCCTGAAGACAGAAACACGACGCCGGCTGCATGACATGTGACCCAGCGCAAAGTAATTCTGTAAATATTTATTCTGCAAATAGCGTCAAACATCCTTACACAAGCCACATATTTATGAGAATACAGAAAAAGGTATCTTTATTTGCCAAAATGCTCTGGATTCACATCCGGCGTGTCCGACCTCATCTGAGGCTAGTACCATCCACTTAGTGTCCAAGTCCAGCCAGGAAAGCCGACGCTCGAGCATAGAGGACAAGGTATTCCCTGCAGCTAAATCATACTGACAAATGAGAGCTAAGAGACGCCTATCAAAAAATGTATGTATAGGGTTTCCTTCTATTCCACTTAAAGTAACAAAAACCTACTTAGCCCACATTGATAGATACCATGCTGAGAATACAAAACAGAAGCTACATAGTTTTACGGGGCCCTCATAGTGCAACCGATGCTTTGTACTAAATATAAAACAGAGACCAAAAAGGGTCACCTTAAAGCCGCTTGTATGAAGCATAATGTTTGATATAACTTCATAGACTATGCAGCTCCTGGGCTCCCAAATACACAGGCTTAACATACCACACACACGTGTGTTACACTTTCCCACGGCCTTAGAGAGCATCACCTTTTCTTCTGGGATAAATGTAATTGGAAACATTAAAAAAAACTTCAGATAATGTTTTCTAATAAGTGTATAAATGGGTAAAGCCCTAAACTAGTAACCTCTACCTCTTTAACCAAAACCATATGGAAAATTGCACCGAAACTTTGTGAAGCGGTAAAAATATTCGAGATATGCGATATGAAAAACATGTATACATCAAAATATTATATTTGTAGTATGTATTCCATATTTTAGTTAGGCGTATGCACACATAAAAAAGAAATGATTTAGTATAATATATGAGTATTACATTGTGTGGATATATACATCATTATTCAAATATTGTTAGTCAATCATTTGCATATGTGTGATTTTTAAGGATAATATAACATATCTATACATCTACAGCTATTTTATCAATGTGACTTTAGGCAACTTTTAACATTTTATTAGATTATTTCAAACTAAGAAAACAGAGATTTTATTCTTCTTATTATACTTTATTTAAAGAGCACCAGCGACTGCATCATTTATTGCACATACGAATCCATATGATTGTCATCCAATGGAACGCTCGTACTCACTCCATTGAATTTTCTCATCGACTGCAAAACACCTCGTCACTAGTCCATAAGCATTTCATTTCATGGTATCAGATTCCACCATATAAATAAGCAATGGCTGATATATACAGGTTAGTACTAAGGAGTACATTCACTTTCTAGATTGACCTCAGTGTATTCACTGAATGAGTTCAGAAGGTAGACTTTGCCTTTTTGCAGATGTATGGTCATGATCACTCACTACCTGTACAAAAATGGCATCTATCTAGCTGTACGGCTTCCAAGAGCTTAGAAAGTCTTGGGACACAAATGATAACCCTGCCATTAAGATCCTATTTCTAGTCCCATTTGAATTAATGAGGTCTCAAATCAGGGAAGTCAAAAATGGTGACTTTAACAAGCACACCCACAAATTGCACTTCTCTGAGTGTATATTTGGAGTTACCCCAGATTTAAGAAGATTCTGTACTTTGAGGAGTATGAATTTAGTCCTGAGTGATGTACAATACATCTTAATGTGGCTAGACAACTGTTTAAAGTAGAGATGGGGAGCCAGCCATAACAAGGCATGAATCTAGACAAGATTGAACCATACAGCAGCCTGTCACATGGAGTCCTTGCCATGGGCAAGAAGACTCGCCCAATGGAGGCACAAGTACTCTTGCACGTCCACGAGGATCCCATGAAAACTAATTTCTGGAGATAAGTACAACTACCACAATTAACTATAAATAATATATAAATATCAGCTGGATCATAAAAGGTTGACAATCTAGTACCTTTCACGAAAAGCCACAAAAGTACTGTAGTAGAGATGTGACCTCTTCAGCAAATGCCAAATCCTATTGCACCTGGGACATTATTGAGCAAGCTGGGAACCTAAGACTATGCAACAGTGAATAACAGTCTAAAATCCGAAGAGCTGACAACTGCCACAACTGTGATATTGTAATAGCGAAAAAGAGCATAAAATGGATCAGTTCTCTACCGTTATCAATGACTCAATGTGATTGCATAAAGAATCCAAATTGACACATGTACACAAAACACAACGGTTGTTGTATAATCCCCATGAGATGCGCATCATATATGCATTCATAAATATAATCATTGTTAGCTAAACCTGTCACTGGCTGTGTTACCTGCTCTTTTCACAGATCAAATAAATTGGATTACTTATTCTAGCGTAATAATAGGCAAGGTAAACTAGTTTATTTCTAAAACATTGGGTTTTTTTAAGACCAGGTGTCCATGGCCTGCTTTAATTTAGTGACATCTTGTCTGTCGTGGAAATTTGGAATGCCTGATTAGTACATCAAATTAGATCCACGTCTTAAAGGCACCTTAAGCTAAAGCTATACTTCCAAATCTTATTTATGGGTTCCAACAATTTTTCATCCAGAGCATGTTAAGTAAAATAGAAGATTTTGTTAATTTCATTTGGCCACAATGCTATATTTTTGTCCCTACTGCCAATTAGTTAATTAGCACAATAAAAAGATTAAATATGCCCTTGAAGAGCAGCCTTTTATCTTAAAACATAACTTAGAATAGACAAATTACCTTTTTAGAAGGACTATATCACTAAAATGTAATATAATTAAAATATATAACTAATAAACTCTGCACTTGTGTGTAAATTGAGGTGCTTAAAGCATAAAGAAACTCACCTTTGTTTGTAGGGTCAAATAAATTAAAAAAACACATTTAAAATGCTAGTTTATTTAAATTCAAACAAAATATTGAATTTAATAATTTCATACAAATATATTTGATCATTTTTTTAATATTCATTTTTTTTATTTATTTCTTTATAATGCATTATTGTGCGGCAGCCTGGAAGCTCAAAGGCAATATAAAGAATCTACACGCCCTTCATCTAACTCTCGCATTGCAAGTGCAAAGGCTGTAGACACTACAGATTTTCCACATACTAAATGTTTCAGTGGCTCATTTTCCACTGTAACCAATGAGAATGCTTTTCATTTATTTTATTTTATTTTACGTTTTCTTAATCAGTTAAGGTTCACTTGTTTGCTGGGTATGTGTGTATCACATGATTCTACAGCCCTAAAGGTCAGAATAATGTGTGGCGTAACAATGGCAGAACACATGTTTATACATTAAATGGCGTAAATAGAATATGTAATTCTTTTTAAATGTCTTTCTAAATTACATAATACCTACGAATGTCACAAATCCCTGGCCCCGTGTGTCTAGTCACAAAAACTAAAACAAAAAGTCTCCCTTGCTCGTAATGTTGGGAGTTGTAGTGGTTACATTTTAGTTTCCAAATAGTCAAAGTAAGATTGCATAATGAAAGTGTGAAAAGATAGCATCGAATAAAATATATCTTATGCAACACAGAGAAAAAAAAATGGTTTTGGGTCTCACTCAATTTCTGCAGACAGAATGCAAGACGATCGAGAGACGACTTAGATAGCTCCCGGCCATATGTAATTACGACAAGGGTGGATGAACAGAACACAGCCAGAACAAACTGCAAGGGAACCATCTCTTCCTTTCCACAGACTGGGGATTGTATATATATCTGTCAACAATATTGGATTAAAGTTAATACCTCTGTTTTTGGCTTGTTTTACTTATATACAAATGTGTATACAGTACCTTCCATGTATGTTTTTTTGGAGGGACAATATCTCGTTGGGAGCCAATGACATTTCTCCTTGTCGAGGATCTGTCAGGTGGGGTGCTCGTGTCTCACCAAACTCCAAAGTTTTAATTAAGCTAAATGTTTGTAGGTGAACGTGTTGGTCTGTATGAGTTAAACACATTAATCCGAAACATATTTAAAGGTGTTTAATTATAATATCAATGTTACATTTTTAATTGCATAAAACAATCTATAAATAACTTTCAATGTGTTTGAATCATTTCAGCTTAAAAAATTAGGGTCCCTTCTTTGCAATTTAAAATGCTCGTTATACATGTAACACCAGGTCCCCTTCTTCATTTTCTTCAGGGGTCGCACTGCCGAAGGATATGGGGCCCCTTCCTTCCCTCCCAGGCCATAAGGCCTGCAGGAGGGCCGGATCTTCTTGGTCCCTCCCCGCAAGGGTTAGGACAACTAGAACATCCGCAAGAGGAGGGGGCACTCAAAAATGCTACCTAAAAATGGGACTTTTTAGGGGACCCGGCTCCATCTTGGCGTTTCCGTGTCAATACAAAAACCGTGTACTCTCTCTAGTACTTATAGTAAATTAGAACTACTTTGACATCCCAACACAGAAACAATTTAAGGCAGATAAGAACCATTCCGCACATCTAGTCTTCCCATTTTTACTGATGGAGAGACTCAGTTTTATCCAGTTTATCCCTCACTATATAAGCCTCTACCGCTTCTGATTGGAAGTTGTTCCATTTATTTACCACCCTGTCAGTAAACTCTTCCTCCAGTTTCAGACTATAACCTCTCGTTCTAGCATTTACCATTAAAATAAACCTCCCTCCTGTTTTTTTTTAATTTGTTAAAAAATAATTTTCCAGTACATTAAAGAGACCTATGAAATTTTATATAAAGGTTTAAAAAAGCAACATAAATGTATTAGAACCCTATGTATACCATGCAGCCATCTTACTGTTTTAGGGGTTTGCATAATACTCACCCCTATTAATGTGTTATTATAACATCAAATTCATAAAGCATGAGCAGTTTGGTAACATCACAGGAAGAATACAAAACACAATACTAATACTAAAAATAACAATAATATGAAAAGAAACTGGTAATCCCACCTTTAGCCACAACTTTAGTTATTCTAAAAACTGTGTAGGAAACAAATAATAGTATTATAAAGAAATATTGGGTAACTTTTCTTGTCTTGGTCTCCAATTACTCATATGCTTTAAAACAAAATGTTTCCATGAAGTGCAGCTGGCTATGATTTCGTAGCAAAGGACGTAAATGCAAGGATAGTCATTTTAAACACATACCTATTGTTTGGGTTTAAAGCCTGGAACTAGATCATAGGAATAAGGTAAATTCCTGGGACATGAAAATGTTGACAATTAAATATCTCTTACATCTACACGACACATTTTTGGGATTGAAATCAAACCACAATTTTTTTTTAAATCTTACAATTTACAAAAGTGCTCATTTTCCTCCCGGGAAAAGACATTTTCCCATATTTTATTAGATTCAGGGTACATCTGCAGCAGAATGTGTATATATTGCAATAAATTATTTTGTGAGATGTGCTTTATGTTTATCAGTTGTTCTGCTCTTCATTGTGGTCAAGAGTTACTCAGAACGATTCCCACAATAAAATACTTTTTCCTGAACGTTGTTGCAAACAAAGTTTACCTATGACCCTTTTCTTTTTTGACCATGCTACATCTTTTCTTTTCTTTCAGACGTATTTCATATTATTAACAAGTATGTGAGAAAAGGCCACATTTAAACCAATGCTGTCCATGATGCAATAAACCTTATTGGTTCATGAAGCATGCTGGTGGCTATACAAACACTATTGTGGGCTGCATACTGTCATTGTTTTAGTGTTAAACAGGAGTGAGCAATGTGAGTTGTCTGTGTGGGCTGCTGTATGTCGCTAGTGCATTTGGTCGGACTTATGGCTTCTGGTTGCCAGCCCTCCCCTTTCCACAGGCAGCAGCATTTCCCTAATGGACAGACCTGGAATGGTATTTGGATGGAAGCGCAGCATGACTGTGGGTATGGAAGGCCAGCGTGAAGAATGGGCTTAGTTACTTCCTTCTTGTGGACCATGATGCCCTCTTGGGAGGGTTACAGTGATGGGAGGGTTGTTGGAGGCCCATTTTAGACTAGAAACAGAAAAGGTACCTCCTTTTTTAAATTTCAAGATCCAGCAATTTCCCCCCTCCCGCCTTCTCTGTAGTTTTGTCATTTACAGTTTTGGTGTGGTTACTTGTGCTTAGTTGCTGGAGTAGGCCATTTGGAATATGACATTAGTCATGGTGCATGTGTCTTGTTTTGATTATGTTAAGATATATATTTTAAAATTGTGAATTTAAGATATGTGTCATAGTGTGCAGAAATAAGAAACATTGCACTGTTGCCATTAATTAACCACAGAGTTTAAGATAAAGTTTAACATTTACATGGTGCCAGTGTGGTTATTTCCTGGTCGGAGGGATTGACAGTACCGCAATCAGGTACTATAGTAAAAAAAACAAAATGGACACACAGATGTTGCACAAACATATCCATGTACAACAGCCCACACTTACAGCTCCAGGCACCCTGTGGCTGCATGTGGAATTGCAGGTAAAAAACAAAATCTGTCTTCTATTTTTTTTATGTCAGGTGATGGGGCAATTGTCCAGGTAACGCTTCTCAGTACTAAAGCAGGTATATTTAACAGAAAATGTTTGGATACATATTTACAAAATGCCGGTCATGTGATTAGAATCCTTCAAACATTTTCCATGTTAAGGCAAAACAAAGGAAAATTAACAAATAATTCCTGTTTCAAGCCAGGATATCTAAGTGTATCTCTTTAAGAAGAACAGTCCTTCTTTGGGAACTAAATCCCTCTGTTCATTCTTCCTCCAATGTCCTTTTTTAAAATTAAAAGTGGGTATGAATGTATCGCCACTAAATTACACAATATTATGTTTATATATTACATGATATTGGGGAAAAGTATGCCACATCATTGATAATTCAGGAAGGAGATATTAGACATGATAAATATTTTAACAAAATAGTATATTAATTTGTGGGGTTTCTACTCTGGCGTTTAAATTGATTTTGGGCTGTCACTAAGCATTAAGTAAGTTCATATTACCCAATTGATCACTAATGTCCCATAAATAGTAAGTCCCGCTATATGCAGGGAAGCATACATGCTGTAAATTCTAGCTGAGGTCCATGGTAATTTTGTCCAGGGGACAATATTAGTTCTGACCAAGCTGGATGGGGTTTACCTGCTCTACTCATAAAAATGCTTGGGCATCAGCACAATGGGGCAAGAGTGTCTTTTTGCCAAATGTATAATCCATGTCTAGTGCAGTTTATGGGAAGCAACATCCAAATCAAACAGCAACTAGACAACACACACAGTTTTTCATGTGGGCCAAATGTCAGCCCTATTGTGGACCAGCTTCAGTAGATGTAGATTGCCTGTATCAATTTTTGTATGACAACCAATATTAAGTGATGGGATGTACTGTAAAGGTAAGCAAGGGTAAGTGGCACTCAGCGAGACTCCTGTCTTTGGATGTAAACAGCAAGGGTAAGTGGCACTCAGCGAGACTCCTGTCTTTGGATGTAAACAGCAAGGGTAAGTGGCACTCAGCAAGACTCCTGTTTTTGGATACAAACAGCGAAGGTAAGCGGCGCTCAGTGAGACTCCTGTCTTTGGATGTAAACAGCAAGGGTTAGTGGTACCCGGCGAGACTTCTGTCTTTGGATGTACAAAGATTACAGATTTATTGTCACAAAGGTCTTTTAAGGACATTTTGTTTTGGGATTATGTCATGGCATGAGTCCATGGTTTGTTTTATGTTTACACATGTTGAAATAAAACAATTTGATTTGTTTTTGTATGGCACCTAGGTCCTACTTTGTTTATTTTCTTTTTATTTTATGTAAAACACTATTGTCATTGTGTTATTGATTTTTTGTATAACAATCTTTAAAATCTATTGTCACCCCTGCCTATGTTATTTAGTTTTATTGTTCTTTATTATATAATTTGCGTCTTTACTTAGGCATCTTTCATAGAAAATATGTAATAATATGCCATACTTGTCTTTTCATGGTACCCCTGATCAGTAACATATTTATCTTGGATGCTGCCTTTGGCTGACACAGGACAGAGGCCCAACCTGTTTCTTTTGCTGCTGCCATGCTGGTATTTGACTTCATATCTCAGAGCTCTGCCTCTTAAGGACATACAGCGTTGGGTACAGCATGCTATGGAGGATGTGCTGGCTAGGCCCGGCCCTCCATAATGTAATTGAGCCGCATGTGACTACCTTACTGAGTAGAGACTCTGGGCAGATCTGCTCACAGTTTTGTAGCAGATGGGCTACAGTCCCTAATTGGCCTGGAATATGGCTCTGTCTGTAATGCAAACAATGGTATGGCACTATATTAGCCGTGTTGCATCCTTATGCTTTACCGTAATGTACATATGTAGCTGGATTCAAGTGTTGCTGCTGTGTGCAGTTGTAAGTATACCTGGAAACTCTCTTGGTTTGACCCAGAGTCCCTGGGGTAGAAAGTGGAAGTAACCCTGAGACTGGAGAAAGCAGCACTTCACCCAGGGACTCTGGATCAAACCAAGACAGTTTCCAGGGGAGAGGCATTTAGTCATGCCCAAATCCCGTTATTTTTCTTTGCCCACTTAAGGCTGTCTGGGACTGGGACCAACCCATGCCACGCCATGCGGGCTAGCCCCCCTACATGCCTGGAAAGCCCCAATGTCTTATAAAGCCACTCCTCCAGAAGAGTGTGCGCCCTGGGTAGCGTACAGGGTTATAAGATCAGTTAAATGTTTAAAGGTAGGAATTGTAGGACAGTTTAAGGTATTTTTGACGACATGAATACTATGGTAGATTTTTGTTCTCTAACTATTTTACACCATTGCACTTCCTTGTCTTTATGAATACAATTGCAAACTTCCCACTGTTGAAGAAAGTGTGTGTGAAATCTGTGAGAATGTTGATGGTTGTTACCAGCTGTGATTTCCCTTCCAGCACTGAGATAAGCTGAGACACTGTATGAAGAGAAATCTTTTGATGTTCCTTGAAACTCAAGTGCCCTTGAGATAAGTAAGAGAGATCAGTACAATCCCATCTAAACCTGTTTGGGGAAAAACACAGCAGTTTAGAATGTCTGAGAGCCAATGAAGACTCACAATGGGTTAACCTTTGAAATACCAGAAGGAGGTGCAAAGCAGGGCTAACCCATCTGGCGCTCAAAAGCTGAAAGTGGTCAGGGCTAAAATATTATATGAAAATAGCACGCTTAGTATATTTCTTCCCAATTTGTATTTCTCATAGGAGACTATGAATGGGAAATGTCTAAAGCTCAGCTTCATTGTTCTTATGATTTATACATGTGCATGTAGTTCTGATATGGCCAATGGGTTAAACTGTTTCATGTGAGCAAATAGAATTAGGTATTAGAGTACTTGGTTGAAAAACATTTTATGACTGTAGGAACATAAAGTTACCTAAAAGTTTCTCAATGAGCCCAGTAAAAGACACCACAACCCTTTTTTAAAAAAAATATCAATGTTGGTTCTGAAATAGTCATAGTTTAATTTAAGGGATGCTCCAGCCATCAAATGCACTTTGGGAATTCTAACACTAATCCCCCATATGAACTACTCCTTTATCAGCTACCTCAGCTACTTCATGTGCAGAGGATGTGTTCAGCTGCACAAATCTCCATGCACGTGCACATGATATGTGTCAGCTCCTGCAATGGCTCAGCAAATGCATGCTGGCAGAGGTATTTTCAGAATCTCATATGCATGTGTGAAACACGTTCCCTTTGATTTCAATGGAAGCTGTTTAAAATAAAACAATATGTATATCTTGTATATGCATGCGTATTAACTTCAGTACATGTGTCATTGTGGGTGTCATGATTTTATATGTATCTGATAACCTTTCTGTGGGGGTTGTTCACCTTTCAATGGATTTGGCACAGGGCACCTGATGGCCTAAGGCCAGCCTTGACATGAAAATAAGAGTGTACCAGACAGAAGAGAGCTCAATGACACTTCTTGCCTGGGGTATTATTCTCAAAAGGACCATCCTTATTAATTAATTTCAGTGACGATATTAGGAGACACTGGGACTGGCCGCTCGCTCCTGTCGGACTAACAATTATCAACTAACTCATAAAATGATGTGGTCCAATTTTGGAAAAGAGAAAACAAAGAAAGAAAAAAGTACATGAATATTTCTTATTAAATGTGACCGTAGATTCCCTTTACCAAATTTGACATTTAATCAGCAGAATGCACCTTAAGCATATGGGCAAAGACTGTGGTGTGAATTAACCCCGTATAGGCCTTTGTATGAAAGTTTTGGTCTGCGCCGCTCTACTGCACTATGAAGCCCAATGTGTTCTATCGTGACTGCGCTTATACATTGGTTTTGAATGATTGTATTTTTTTCCCTTTATCATAAATACTAACAATATTACTTGAGCTTATAGATATTATACCAATGGACAGAAGAAGTGACACATTTTTATAATAATTCATAGCATGCCCTGATATCTTTCAACTATTTCGATTTAGGTTGGATGACTTAGAGAGCAGAATACTATTGACAATTGGAGGCACAGAATTTTCTACACATCACTGTTAGGGGGGGTATGAGGATAAATGCCCCTTGGTGAGCTCTTGTCCCTGAATGTTTATGTGTGGTATACAGGATCAGATGTTCATCTTGTGCTGAAGTATATTACAATATAAGAACCCCTCCAGTGGTGTATTGTAGGCTCCTGCAGACCTTGCAGTGCAGAGGGTCCCCAAGGCTTCTTGGTGAATGACATTAATAACATATACTGTAATAATTTATTACTAGCCATGGGCAAAGTGGTTATTGTCATATTCACATATGTGAGATAAGATGTTCCAGGGCACAGCTATTTAGATCCAAAACAGTATTCCAAGAAGTGAGGGCCCCCAATGCATCTTGCATGGCACATCCTATGTACAAATATTATTGGTTTTTCTAGCAAAACTCACTGCAACATCCAATATCACATCTGCAACAGAGGGTATGTATAAATGTTCACTAATTGCATATCATGAACTTACAACACTTTTATGCATCTCCCCCACTGTTTATTTCCCATGTTCACAAACAGTATATATATATATATATATATATATATATATATATATATATACATATACATATACAGGTTTTATATAACAGGCACCAAATGTTTGGCAATGCACACCCAGTTTTTTTATTTTGTTTTACTTCTTTCCTGTTTATGTAACACATTTCTGTTTGTAATGCAGAGCTTCAGCTTCCCATTGTTCTCAGTATCAAGGGGGTTAAACAGGTTGTTTCAGGTGAGAGAGCCAAGTCAAACATTTAATTGCAATACTTGCCATTGTCTGTTTTGCTGGTCTATGGCTCAACGCATATCTCTTCTTCATTTTGTTCTTTTGAAGGGCCTTTAAGATCTAAAATGCAGTGATCAACATGGAGCTAAATATCCATGCTTTAAGAATTGTTATCCTACCAGAATATTAAGATTTCCAGTTTATGTGTTGATAATCACTTAACCTTCTGCCTTGCCAGCTAGGGCTATCATACTGGCCATTTAAAATTGGGCATATATGGATTCCTGATGTCCTGGAGTCTAAGTAAATTATGCTATGTGTTCTACGACTGTGGTTCTCAAAGTCATCAAAGATCACCAAGAGATCAGGATTTAACCCATTTTGATCAAAGAAGAGTATCCTCAAAATCTAGAGTATTGTTAAGGATGATTTGAGATCACCAGTTAAAGGGTTCATCTGTCACCCCTACTTAGCATTTGAATTCTTCATCGGTTGATCCAGCCACCCCAAAACCCTCAACATTCATGCAGCTATTTTTGTTGCTGTAGCACCAAAACCCATAGCTTTTTCTTTTTTCTTTTGCACAATAGTTTACCAGACAAGTCATCATCCATTCCCTCAGGGCAGGCTTTGCTGCCATCTCATATTAAAGAAACAGTAATCTTAACCTTATCTTAACTCTGTAAGACAGGTGTATGTGCGAACATGAAGGATCCACTGACTATTGTTGAGGTCCTGAAGGGTGAAATGGAAAGAGTTTATCAGTGTTTACCACTCAAACTTCTTAACAGTAGGGTTTTAAAGATCAAAGGTGAAGTTAATTAGTGGTTGAAGCTTTTTTCAGATACACCTGTGATTGAGATGAATCACTTCAAACTCAGTTGTGTTTAGTTAGGAGGGAGATGTTTGAAGGGTGCATTCAGAGGGTTTTGTTACACTTTCTATTTTCTGAAAACAGGAGTGACCACATCACCAAGATAGTAAACATTTTTCAAGCTCTCTTTTTAAAAAGTAGAAAGTCACCCAAAATTCCTACATCTGTCCATATAGTAATCTATATGGAAATAATTTTACTTATTTTGCTTGTGTGCACTAAAAATGAGGTTCTATGGGAATAAACAGGGAGGTTTTTGCATAATAATAACTAGAACGTATTGAGCTGATAAGAGAAATTCGGGAATATGAAGCAATTCAGTTGCAAGGATAGTTAGGGGCAAGTAAGTTAATAACCAGGACATCCAGGCAAGAGAACTACAATATAGGGGGCAACCAGGGCATGTCAGAAAGTGTTTTCTGTAAGTTGTTATTAGACATAGTTTTTAAACATCCCAGATTAAAGGGGTATTCAGGTCAAACCAGGGAATATGTAAAAATGTAGGCTCCAAAACTCAGTTCCCATAGGTAACTGCTTCCTGACCTACCAGGCTGGGTGAGGCCTGGTGGGGCCCCTTAATGCTTGCAACACCTTTATCTGCTCTCTCCTTTTGAAAGAAGTCCTGCATCCCCCATAAGAGCCCCGTGACAGGGTTCACTGGAGATACACCATGGCCCGGCTCCTTTGATGCTTAGGGCCTGGTTACAACTGGACCCTTATCATGTAGGGTTGGTACCATACCAGTTGGTACTGCACCTGTGGCTCCTTTGGTACCCAAAAGACCTCAACTTTTTTACAGATAAAGAACATGGATTGAATTGATCTACCCACCCTCAACCTTTGTATACTAGTACAAGATAGAGGGTTTTCTATATTATGCTGGAAAATCTACTACCCTAATGTATAGATTGCAAGTTTATCGTTTACCACACTTATGACAGTTGTAACATATAACTTACATCTTACACCCCTGTCAGCATGACATTTAATTTGCACATAGGTTGGAGGGGATACCTAATGTTCCCTCTAATACTTAGTAGTTGATGTGTGCATAATTCTTATGTTGTACACATTTTTTCCTGTTACAATAGTATGCACACACATCTGTTTGTGCAAATGTAAACCTGAATGAACATAACTAATAACTAATAATAACTAATAACACACGGATTATTGTATTTTTCTTGTCCATATTAAATACATGATTCAAATATTCCCAGTGTGGAATGAAAAATAATGTGAACCTCTAAAATAATCACTTCAACAAAAGCTTAGCAAACTTGTAGTCAATAAAATGGGATTGGAGCTACACTTTGCGTTTGGTATTCTCAAGAAATATCTGACGATGTGAACCATCGATGTGTAAGTGTATGATATTAGAGGAGCTGTGTACATTAAGTACAGTACTGTGCAAACGATTTAGGCAGGTATGATAAATGCTGTAAAGTAAGAATGCTTTCAAAAATCTAAATCAAATCAACATTTGGTGTGACCATCCTTTGCCTTCCAAACATCATTAATTCTCCTAGGTACACTTGCACACAGAAGGAACTCAGCAGGTAGCTCCAAATAACTTGGAGAACTAACAACAGTTCTTCTATGGATCTAAGCACACTTTGCATTTTGTGAAATGATTAACATAGACTAATGATATATCTATTTTAGAAAGCTTTCTTACTTTACAACATTGTTTCACACCTGGCTAAAATGTTTGGACAGTACTATATAATTGTTAGAGTGGGTACATATGTGTATGTATGTGTAATTATACCCACATTGTAATTCATACCCCACCACAATCATTATACCCAACCACCATATTCATATCCCCCCCATCATATTTTCCCTACCATATTTTCCATCCCCTACCATTATCACCCCATATTGCACCACAATCATTCCTTCAATCAATAGAGGTCTCTTACCCCTGCAGCCATGGCCACACACAAAATTGGAAGGCCTGTCTGATGGCCAGGGGACACAACTTACCGGGAAATTTTGTATGTGTTGCACCAGTTGTGTGGGGGCAATGATGGCACAGACTAGCTGTTGAAGTTGGGTGGCCTGGGGGGTATTTTTTCACCAAGGCTCCATGCTTTCTAGTTACTCCCCTGCATACATGGGACACCTGAAGTCACAATTTAGTGCCACTAATTCTTTTTAATAAAATATGCAGATTGAAACAGAGTAAATAACACAAAACCTTTACTTTTCCTCTCACTGATTTCTGGGCCTAGAAAGTTTTGTCCTCTGAAGTGACTACAAATTCAGGAGGGTGTTTTATCTTTGAATAAGTAAAAATTAAATAATTCAATGTATTCCAACAGTAAGTAAAGTGCCAGGAAACAGATGACCAAATACACACACCAGGACAGGCTCTGCCACACCAACACCCAAACAAACACACCGGGATAGGTTATGCCACACGGACACCCAAATACACACACAAGGACAGGCTCTGCTACACCAGCACCAACACACACACACACCAGGACAGGCTCTGCCACCCAGCACCCAAAAATACATACACCAGGACAGGCTCTGCCACACCGACACCCAAACACACACACCGGGACAGGTTATGCCACACGGACACCCAAACACACACACCAGGAGAGGCTCTGCTACACCAGCACCAACACACACACACACCAGGACAGGCTCTGCCACACCGACACCCAAACACACACCAGGACAGGCTCTGCCACACCGGCACCTAAACACACCAGGACTGCCACACTGACACCCACGTCTGGATGGGCTAAGCTACAACAATAAAACTTTGTAGTTGATGTGATTTTGTCACGGGGTCAGGTAGCGAAGGAGGATCCAACTATGCAGATATATGGACGTAGCGTAGTCCAGTAAACAGTCCGGTCAAAAGGGCAACGGCAAACAGCGAGGTCAAAACGTATCCGAGGTCGAGGCAGGCCGTACGGCGTCGGCGGCATCGACGGGCGCGCCGCCGGGATCCCCTGGTGTGTGCGCCGCGGCAGAGCGTGTGACGCTCAGCCGACATCGGGTCGCGGCGGGGGCGGAGCCGCGACCCCGACGTGACCGCGCGGCGTCAGCGGCAGGACAGAGTGAGCTGCCGCGAGCACACGAGGTAAGTGCCGCGGCGGCTCGCGTGACAGATTTATGTGAATTAAAGCCCCCACACCTTCGTGTATTGCCCCCAGCCAGCCCCACATTGAAATGTCTACCTGCAAAACAAGGGGTTGGCTTTGATCTACAAAATCGCTATCAGAATCCTAAATGTTGGAATTTGCAGATTAAATATAATAAACTTTTTAACTTCACCAGGAAAGGAGGGTAAAAAAGCCATACATCATCGCTACTGACACCCCAGGGAGCCTGTGCCCATTTTAAATATGACTCAGAACGGATGCATATCCATCATTACCCAACTCATTTTTTATTTACTTTACCTTTTTCAGTTTCCACGGGACTGACTGACTCTGATCCTGTGTGAGCATGCCTTCCTCGAGTGACACGTTGAGTCTTCAAGGGGGCGGGACGAAGAGCCTCACTAGGGCATTAGGCGGCACGGTGTCCACACGCTGGGCACTTTATCATTAGAGGGGCGTCGGAGGCAGCCGTTTCGATGCTCGACCGGCCAGCTCACCTCCTGGTGGTCCAGTCCGGCCCTGACTGGGCCTATTTTCAGATAGGGGCCTGACGCTGCAGCTCCATGAGCCCCTTCATTAATCTGGCCCTGGTTCCAGTACCTTACGCAAATAAACCTTAGAATAACTATAATTTTATTCTTTCCCCTGGAGGTTCAAACACAGACACTTTTAAGAAGCCTTTTCAGTTACTATGGCAACAACCGATCAGTGCCCACTTCTGTGTCACATGACACAACATTTTTGAACAAGTTAAAGTTTTACCTGATTAAAGAATTATTTCTGGGTAGAGTTTGGGCATGCAACAGTGCTGGGAACTAATGCTTCCAATGTTACATTTAGTTACAAAAATTTTAAATTGAGCAGGTGAGTAGGTAGGACAGCATTATTATGGTAAAGACAAAGGGAAGAACACTAGTGTGTGAGAGAAACACTATATTTGCTTTACTGTCCCAGTCTTTCTGAAATCTGAATAAGCATGCTGGTCATTGACCTAGGTAGTGGCTGCCTCTTGACATTAGTCAGCTAGGAATACGGCATATTGGCACCTGTGCACAGGCTTTTAGAGCAAATGTTCATGCACTCCCAATGCATTCACCTCTTGTTAATGGGTACATGAATAAACTGCAGAGCATATTTCCTAGTCTGTACTAGGCAGGCTAGGGTTGCACCATCAACTGTGAATATAGGAAAAAGAAAAAACTGACGTAACTACTCCAGTTTGCTTTTCAAAGGCATGCATTCGTCTGTTACTGAATAATATCCAAACTATAAAGCCTACTTATAGTAATTCATCATCGGTTTGCCATCATTTAAAGCAATAATTTAGATCAATTTATTTGAAATGCCCCTGGAGCGCTAACTATACCCCTTGAAGTTCCATAACAAGGATATCATGATGTTGTGTCTGCTCCACAAAACCATTCATCATATTTTCAACCTAATGGATCCTCTTTAGTCTGTAATTCACACAGCTAATTAAGCGTGATGGAAAAGGTCTTGCTTGATTTAGCATAAAGCTATTCATGCAAAACGTAAAGGGTTAACTTCCTACACAACAGCAATCATTAGGGGCACAAAGCAATAAACTGCAGGCTGACCCATGACCTCTCTTCTCCCTGATGTGTAATTGTCATTTATAATTCGGCAGGTGCTGAAATCCTCTTTATTTGCCACAGAAGGTCTGCGTTATTGAGCTGATCTCCATTCTCGGTCCCTTTAAACCTTTCTATTCCCTGCTGACTCTTGTAGGACACTTGAGAAATAAAAACTGTGAGGTCAGGGGTCATGTCTTAATCTCCAGAGTCTTTCCCAGGATAAAATCTGCAGTGATCATCAGTTTGTCATATTGATTTGAAGCCCAAAGGGGGATCGCAACGTAGATAAATACAGACAATATTTGTTCTATGTGTATTATACACAGGGAAGCCACTGTGTACCAATTACTCATTGACAATAGTGTGTGCCTGTTTTACATAATGACAACTGACTGCTCATAAGGTATCCACTGAGCTACACCATTCGCGTTTGTGTAGTTCTCTAACTATACATGTAATAGCTGTTTACTTGTTTATGTTGACTGCATAAGTTATTTTATACATAAATGTACAATAGCGGGTAACAATTATCTTTCATACAATATTTTACAAAAAATAAATAGATTCGGTTTTCCCAATATTACCAAACGACAGAACTTATTACTGTTGTACGTTTTATTAAATTAAGTTTTTTTTGTTGTTGTTTTTAAATCTTTAAACCACCGCAAGGAACATAAGACCATTAATTTAAAAAAAAAAATGGATCTCTCTCCAGAAAAACATGCAGTCCTTCCTGTGTTGGCAATGACCTTTTAAAATCTTTGCCTGCTCATATGATATAGTGGCTAAAATCTAACCTTCTGGTCTATGGAGAAAATCAACCAAAAAAATATAAGAAGAAAAATAATAATAATAAAATAGATTAAACGTCACATTTACAATAACTTCTCACAGTTCAAATTTGTTAA
The DNA here is from genome assembly GCA_029215755.1 of Spea hammondii. Taxonomy (NCBI): domain Eukaryota; kingdom Metazoa; phylum Chordata; class Amphibia; order Anura; family Pelobatidae; genus Spea; species Spea hammondii. Next base: position 36,453,163 of record JARDYJ010000008.1, read on the forward strand.
TTCCACATCACGGTGACATTCATGCAGTTTTAGAGGAGGTGAGGAAAAGTTTTATCAGTGGCTTTTTTCTGTATAATCCTAGAGGATAAAACCTAGTTTTCACACAATTTTATACAAATACTGTGTTCTTCCTTTTTTTTAAATAATGGGCTCATTTTAAAATGCGGGAGAAACGTTTATCATAGTTCTTGGTCATGCTGTTTCCAAATAGTATTAGGGTCTCTGCAGTCATTTTATTTTTTCTGCCTCCATTGCTTGACTAGTTTTTCGCTCACCGCTGAGAATTCTGGGAAGGACAACTGCGCACATATGGCTGTAAGTCTCTGAGGGTCCTTTTTTGTTGTTGGTTGGAAATGAGGAAAAAAAAAAGGATTGATGAAGGCTCAAGAGGCAAAGTAGGAACTCTGCATGGAATACAGTCGGTCTATGGGGTTTCCCACCCTGGCTTGCATGGAGTTGACCTCTGAAGATGCCAGGAAGCAGTCACTGAGGCTCGTTAACGAGGTATCACTGTCAATGTCATGAAATATGGTGTCATTACCTGTAATGAAAATATGGAAAAAAAATCATGAGAATGCTGGTATCATTAAACGAATATTTACATTTACACTATATGCCTTACCCTCCCCTACCCTCCCAAAGCCATAGAGAACCATAGAGTGTACTGAACTTGTAGTAGGATATGGGAAACATATATGTGCTGATTAACTTTTTTACGACACAGAACTGACACATTAACCCTTATAGCGATAAAGATAAAATAAATCAACTACTAGCTGATCAATTGCATTTTCCTGTACATTTATCAGACACGAGTGGTGGCAGGCCATCATATATTATTGTTAGATCTTTTGTGATAATGCAGTTATGTAAATAAGGTTTTTGCCACTTTTACATGCAGTAACATTGTATCCCTATTTTATATTTTATTGTCATACAACATATGCAAGTAATGTATATGGTATGTCTGCAACGATGTTTCAAAAGATCACCGGGATTATCCGTACAAAATAAAACAGTCAAAACAGAACATTTCCCAAGGAAGATTGTTTGAAACAATATTAGTGAGAACTAAACCCACTCCCAGACAAAGAGGGAAGCCTGTGGGTATATTAGTAGTAAATGATGGAGACTGATTAAAAAAGAAAAAAAAAACAGTAAGGCCCCCAGGAGGCTTTTTTTGTGCTTCTGGATCAATAAATGGGAGTTTAAGAGAGTTGTCCTTTTTCAACTTCATGAGTAAATATTACTTTGAACACCAAATGTCATTAGTGGATTTAATACTTAATGGTAAGTCCCACTTATCCTTACAAGGGGTTCTATTTTTTCCACATCAAATGTATCTTCTCTTTGGTTAATCTACTTCACCCCACTGACTTATGTTTCGGACCAACATCATGTTATCACTAGAAAGATCTTGATAGCTTTAATCTGTTAGAACATTATATTCCTGTTACAGTCATTGCGATATCATCTCCAAAAACGAAATCAGTAATATGTAATGAACACATACATTAAGTCCGGTTTTAATATACTGGACAAATATTCAATAATGAACAAATTGGAAGTTATTTTACTTTTTGACTTATGTGCAAAGTAACACTTTGGTACAAATATAAATCTCACAAAACAATGTGAACTTCTACTATATGGCTGGAAAAAATCTTATTTTATGATCTAAGCTGTCACTGTTGTTTACACAGGCTGACAACGTTTTTAACCTGGATAATCATTGCATATTTTTTATTTTTAATCATTAGTTTTAATCAGTTCTGGTAAAATGGCAATATGCATTTCCAGATAAAAACTGTAATGATGTATAATGTTTTACAATTTAAAAAAATGTTGGTGTCGACCAGATATATTTTCAATCTGTGTAGCTTTTAATCAATATAGTTAGTTTACCATGTGGGCATGGTTTCTGTGTTGTTCCCCTTATGTTTTGTATGAGCGTAGGCACTAACATAGGCTAAGCTTCATAGATTAATGGGATTGGCAGGTCCTAACCCTTCACCAGGTCCCACATCATTAGAAAACTATTTTTAATTAATACCAAATGTCAAGTAATATCAATCCTGTGGCAGGAACTCGCATGGAGCTGCTCTTGGCATCACCATCTCCATTTTTCATCTTATGTGGCTCCTCTAAAACACTTGCTAATGGTACAAACCTACCAAATGCGACCATATGCAAATGTATTAATTTAATTTCACAAAATATGAGGTGCAATCTAAAGATTTGGTTAGACAAAGACTGGTTTTGGATTATGGAAGCTGTGGATTTACCAAAGCTAATGGGACACCTGCTTGCTACCCCTGGTCTAGATAGAGCATCACCTCTTTGAGGTTTGTTGGTTCTCAGTGTCAGTGTATAGGTCGCATGCGGCTTACCATAAGGATTCATGTGGTCACCTGGCATTTGTGGAGGGGTGAGTCCTTGCTGGAAGGGGTCTGTGCTGTAGTTGTTCTGATCCATCGTGACAATCTGTTGCTGTGGTGGGGCCAGGGGGGCGTACGAGGTCATCATCCCCTCCATTCGGCTGGACATGACCTCTGATGGGTGACAAGGAGCCTTGTTAATGCATTAAACCCTACAAAGTCTGTAAGCTTATATTTGTCAGTGATATATATCTATTATCCTATAGCTACAGTATGTGTGTAATCGTGTATGTATGTGACACATATCTGCCTGTTTCCATTCTGCATACCCAAACAAACAGGAAAACACCAGGTAATGTAAAAATATACCACTTAACTAAATTTGAAAGACTTGTAAAGATAATATGCGCAAAAAACACGTTTTTTTGCAAGCTATGTGTCAAAAAAAGGATTATTTTATTGTATCTGGAACTTTGTACTGGAAAAACCACAAGATCCACCCTCTCCCATGTCAGCCATGAAATCACAGCACATGGATGCACCTGCAATGTACGTCTATCTAAACTGAGCCTATTGGCTTTTTTTCTGACAAACGCTCGGTCTCCGCATTAAAAAAGCGTTCACGAGGGCTTGCAGAATAAGTACTGTCAACACATAAAAATATCCCACCTATAAAGAAATTGTCAAACTGTCATCTGAATTATTATTAATAATTGTTTTATATAGTGCCATCAGATTCCGCAGCTCCGTACAAAGGATAGGCAGGACATAACAATTAGTATACAATTAGAATAGTATTAGTACAATGACATACAGAAATAACAGGCGAGGAGGCCCCTGCTGAAATGAGCTTAAATAAAACAATATGTAAAACATGTGGAAATGTCGAAATCCGATACATAAAGTTAGAATAAAGGGTAAAGAATGCATGTTTTTTTTGTCTCAAGAAGAATTAAAAAGTATTTCAATGTGCACCACTGCTCGATTTTTAATCTCCTTGCCCTGTACCTACTTAACAGGGTCATTCACTAACCCTAATAAACCAAGTGTGCCACGTGTGTGTGTGCATGAACATAAACACTAAAAGGCGTGCATACACACATGTTCCCAGTGCAGTTACAACAAACCCAGCAGCACCATTTCCATTTGGGGTCAACAGCAAAAGGCTTCGTGGAAGATATTCTGATAAAAGCTCCCAAGGCAAAAACTACTTTCTAGGGTCCTGTCGGGGGAAGTGATCAGATGAGAATACTGCAGTCCCTGATTCTTAGCTACTTCAATGGACCCTATTATATAGACACCATGGCTTCCTAGAGCACAGCTCTAGTAGAGAGTGAGACCATGAGGTTCTCTCCTATGCTATCAAGCAAATACATGGTGGGGGACGCCAGGTACTGTAGGGACAGCCTTGCATGGAGTTCTGTTAAATAAACAAGCAAAGGTCCTGGCTTCCAACAGAAAAACCCTTAAAGATGATCCAATATTATTTTAAAATAAAATAAGTATTAAATTCACCGTTTCTTTTATGTCTCTTTGAACTGAAACTAAGTGTACAGCCTGGTTAAGCTGATTTGCTAACATTTCTTACGCAGATTTTCTAAGTAAAGCTTTGTTGGAGCTTTTGTAGGTTTGCACAGATTTACATTATTAACATTTTAGGTTTATGATTTTATGTTGGAATAGGGTAGTTTTAAACAATGGGTTTAAGCAAAAAAAATGTGAACTGAAGTGGTTTTAAAAGAGACTTTTGAAAAATATTTTGCATTAAGTTTTTAGTGTTTGTTTTTTTTTTTAGCAGGACTTACTTTGAATTAGTTATTTAGCATTTAATACGATTGATTACCAAATAAATCTCTAGTATGGGCCAATTAACAGATTTTAGGATAGTATCTGAATTAAATTTACATCTTTTATAAGACATTAAGCTAGGTTTGTGGTTTGCAATAGGTTTATGGATAATTTTATATAATTGTAGAGTGTTTAGATTGCATCAAAAGGGTTGATTCGATTTAGGTTTATGAAACAATGTAGGTCTTTATTAAGACTTTTAATATTTGAATTTTTTTAATAAAAGATGGTTGCATGTGTGTAATTGCTTTTGGTGTGGACCTTTGGATAGGATTATGGACTGTTATGTGTTTTAAAACAGATTCTAGCTGTTTTATCACTATATACCGTATATGGATTTTTAGTCTATTAAACAAAAAAACCTTGTTTAGCTAAATTAAGCTCAGTTGCTAGGGCCAAGTTGCGCCAGTACACATTAATAATTCTTAACCTAATTCTGATTTTTAGAATGAATTTTTTAAATGGGTTATCACATCAGATATGATATGGAAAACTATATTTCTTTATATTGGAGTTTTGGGTATAGTTTTGTTTACATTAAGGACTGTAAACAGAAATCAATGAGATATTACAAATAATAGTTATAGGACATTAGCACCAAATAATTTGATGACTTCTGTCTGTTTGTTAATGTCAAGTTGAAAATGTAATGTTAACTGAATTCCTATTGTTATTTTTAGGAAGGTGATATTGAAAAATGGAAAAGGTTGTAGTGGGCACCATGGAGGTTAATATTATGTTATTATGTAATTCTGGTGCAAAGTAATACCTTTTTGCACCTGAATTTCATTTTATACACATCTCCCACTCTCATTATTAGAAGGGAAGAGAGAGGTTAAAGATAGGTATTATACTAAGCAATAAAAGGCTGTGACTTGCTATAGGATATAAGGGAACGTGAGTAAAGCACAGGTGTGTATTTACCTTGACCCAATCTCTGTGAGTTTTGCTGTTCCTGTTGCTGCTGATGCCTTCGTGCTAATTTCTTCATCTATGAAACAAAACAAGAGATTGTGATTGAGTGAGCATATTGCTGATCCATTATTCATAATAAGAAGTGCACAGGATTGTATAAAATGCACAGCTTCTATTGGTGAATTTTTTTTCCAGGGTATTGCAAAATTCATCATTCTGGCAACAGTAAGTTTGTCTTACCCAATCTGCACCCACCCGTGCTTATCCTAGTGATTGCAGAGAGTCTTTAGTGACCTTTTCTGTCTAGCAGAAGTGAGCAGGTGGATGGATGCAGGGGTTCAAGCTGTGCCGTTGTTGTCTGACAATCTAAGAGTAGTTATCACATGGAACTGAATAGGACATACCTTGGCTCTTTGGTTTTGAAACCACACTTGGACGACTCTGACACTAAGCCCCGTTTCAGCTGCTAATGTTTCTCTGACCTGTAAGATGTTAAGAGGTAAATCTTTTCAGTCCAAAGTCGACAGTGTTATAGCGAAAAAACAATTATGCTTATTGTAACCAATATTGTATCAATTCTGCAAAAATCAGATAAAACAAACGTCTGGCCTACCTTTCTGCAGGGTTTTGATGAAACCTCAAATGATGCTTTGAATGCCCTTCTTTGTTGGGTTGTGAGGATTGTTCTGGGTCGTTTTGGCCTTCTGGGGTCCTTCCCATCATCACTACCCTTTCCCTGGTTTCCATGACATTTCCCTGACTTTACATCACCATCTTCATCGTCACTCTTCACTAATGAGGAAACAAACATGAGTGATTATGTCCAAGAAGACACTTCCCAGTTTGATGCATTACACCACCCTGGAACATGCAAGGACATGTAGCAATTATTAATTTGTAGAATAGTCTATAGAATAAATGTACAAAGAACTCTGGATGCTTAGGTATAAAATACATCGACATATTTTATGACACAGAACAGTATGTTAACATTAAAATATTTAAATTTAATTTTAGATTATGTGTAATTATATATTAAATGCGTCTGTATGATGGCCTTGCATAACAATAATAGTACCTAAATATCTTAAATCCTGTCCTTGAAATCCTCAACATGACTGAAAGTTTTGACACATAAAACAAACATATGTTTTGTTATTCTTTTCTTTTATCTTCAGACATATTAAAAAATAAATAAACAAAGCAATATATTCACCAGAATCAGAATCGTCGGGACTTCCAGAGCTTAAAAGATCTTTCTCCTTCTCGTAGTCACTCTTACATAAAAGCTGTCCATCCTTTAGTACGAACTCATCTCCCTTTCTAAGCTGCCTCTCACATACACAGCAGCAGAAGCAGCTCAGATGGTAAACACATTCCAGGGCTCTCATCACAAACTCTGTGGGGGCGATTTTCTCCATGCACCCGCTGCATTTTGCAGCAAATAGTCTAGAAGAAAAAGAACATTTTGTAATGTTGCAACCTCAACACACAAAATATTAAGTTAGTGTCTCCTACCTGGCTGATCTTAATACACTCAAGGCCATATGAGGTCACAGTGGTCACTCAGTAGTATCTACCCAAGTAACCTTGACAGGGTCACCAAGGTTCATCTCAAATATCTTTTGCCCACACTGTGTAGGATATGGTTTATTACCTCCTTCCATGGCGCTATAGTATAGTACTATCTTGTTTCTTTTTAGACAGTTCTAAGCAAAAAGTACTTTCCCTGAGTTCTGCCAGGAGGCAGCTTATATTAATTTGAAATCGCAGGAATAAACTTTCTGCGAATGCTAGCAAAGGACTGCTCTGATCTGGAAAGACATCAATAAATAATTAAAAACAATAGCCAGTGCATTGTAAAGTGTTCACAACCAGCCAGTGTCACAAACAGGAGCCTGCAACGTAAACATTGTCCTTTAGACTCTCTAGTCTTATAATAACCCCTTCTTTTTCCAGCATCTTGTTTTTTTTTTCATCTGAAGGAAACTGCTTCATTCAAAAACACAGAAGTTGAAATTAAGAATCTAAATGTTAAATCAATACAGAGCACAAGTTATTGGTGGTCGCTTGTAAACCTGTTATGAGCTGTAGGATGAAATTTTTTTTTAGCAGATCACCCAAGCAGTAACCATTCAAAGAACAGCCTGCAGAGAATATTTGTGTTTATGTATGCGTGTATATATTATATATTAACTAAAATTAAGCAAAATTATCCATAGCCCAAGCAGGAGCATACCTAGAGTATTTGGCACCCGGGGTGGATCCTGTATGTGCCCCCCCCCCATGAAAAACTATAATGTTGGCAAAAAAATTATTTCAAAAAATTTGGAAACTATATGTTGTCAACCGGAAAAAAATAGAAATCTGAAAAAAATGTTTATATCTATGTTTTTTCTGTATGCATCATATAGTAAGGTTAATAAATAGTGATAATATTTTTTTCAGGTAACAGAATCCCATTTTTACCGATTTGGTGAGCTTACTTTTGACTGAGCTACTCACACCTGGAATTGATTTGCCATCGACTTCAATAAGAACATGACTACTGATTAACTCACGAGGACCTAGCTGATGGTGAGTTCAATTGCTCATGATAGCTGTCAGTCCACATTCCATTTAATATGTTTTAGGTTGCCAAAGTGACTTCACCTAGCAAGACACCCACAGCTGTACCCCGGATTAAATCAAAGAACACACAGAATTAAAAGATTCAGGCTGATATATATTTATATATCTATCTATCTAGATAGATAGATAGATAGATAGATAGATAGATAGATAGATTGCTTCATCCATTAATACCTTTTTATTGGACTAACATTTAATTTTTAGGACAAACTTTTGAGCATAACAGCCTCCCTTTTCCATGTCTGGTAGCTATCTTTTTTCTTGACTATATCACACACACCAGAGGTATTATAGATATTTTATAAATAATATTTATGTTTTATTTTAAACACTGAAATTCTGTAATTTAATAAATCTAATGCATAACATAAGTATATGTAATATATGTATTAGATTTATTAAAAGACAGAATTTCAGCTTTTAAAATATATATATATATATACTGTATATACAAAGCAAGGACCTATTAGAGCCATAAATATTGGAGATGGCCATATATTGCTTAGCCCATCACTACGTCAAAGTACCCCAATTTTGTCGAGTCCTATCTAATCCTAACATGGCTGTAATGCTTACCATGGACTGCATTGCCTTTTAACCCACTGAGACTCTCCTGCAACTTATAGCCCTCTCTGGACACCATAAATGTGTGGTAGGTGGGGTGCTTAACTATAAGGTCTGGTCAAAACCTGCAAATATACACAAAAAAATACAGAAAGGGAAGCAAATCCTAAAAAACATCTAAATTCAGATTATGTGCTCCTGCTGAATATTATTTTTTTTATGTATTTTTTGTATATATGTATATTTGCTCGCATAAATACAGACACTCTCATGACGTGCAATATTTATTTTTTCCTATAAGCCAATTCAATGATAGTTGACAGGAAGATACAGGTTTGTCCTTGTTAACAGATTTATAGGATGCTGCCCAGCACTGGACCATCTGTTTAATGGAAGAGTAATTCCTTATCCATACAGCTCCAATCTAGCATTAAATTTGGCTCTCCTCTGTCCCTTAGCACATTCATTTCTCTGTTTACCTTTTCAATATCTTGGCCGTTCTCTCTTTGCTCCCTTACTCCTGCCCTTAATTTCCTTCTATTTACCTGCAAACATGTTTAATTGTTTTAGTACAACATTTATTATGAAGACGGAGATAGCCACTGTGCCATGCTATCGCTGCTGAACTTATTAAATACGCTTCAAGAGGCTTTTTAAATAGATTTAAACACAATATATTTGAAATGGTCTGTTTGATCAAGTAGAAGCTATAGAAGCAGAAAAAGTCATGTAGATACTGGGGTATAGTACACAAGTCAACGTCACATAATCATTCATTTTTCATTAAACATCTTAAATGAGCAAGATTAAATGTAATAACAAAAATAAGAGATTCTAAAACCTGCTTTATTAAAAACTACTACTTATTATTGTCCTATTTTGCCTACAACCTTGCATTCATTAACCTTAATTTCCTCCAAATTTACTCCATAGAAATGGATTAAAAAATCCTTTATACCCCCATTTTATGGGTTGTATAAAATGCATCTAGCCTTGTTTCTCCATATTTTCCTTAATGCACCCTCTCTATAACTTTTCCTTATGCTCCATATAACGTCTCTATAAATAATCCTATTGCGCCACATAACCTTTCCCTAGAACACATCCTATTGTTCCATATACTCTCTCAGTAACTCTTAATGTGTCATAAACCACATACGTCGCTTTACAACAGTTTACAATTTGTTCTGTAATATAAATATTTATCAACAAATTTAAATAATTCCGCGTGTCTGGACTGTATTCATACGGAGGTCACTTGCAGTCAGGGTTACCCATTCTATACTGTGTAGTATCTTATTATTAACCCTTCTTCAAGCGGTTTGAGTTAAATGCTGTACTCTGTGATAAACACATTCTAACACATAAAGGATACATTTTCCACACCCCTCCTCTCCCCTAATAAAACACTTCCTGCGGATTCCCCTTTATGACCGATATCTATCATGACGGCTGAGAAATTTACGAGGACCCCTCTCGTTATTGCTCCGAGCCTACGAATTAAAACAATTTTTCATTTCCCGAAGTCTCATGTGCTGTCGTTCCTAACAGCTCTCTCCTGCCCCCTGCTCTGTTCCGTACCGCGGTACAACGACACCCAGAAGACTTAATTTGTAATATTCTCCAAATAGGCATGAAACAGCTGCAATGAAAGTAAAGAACTTCAACAGCAATTATAGCCTTGTTTGGCAATTACAAAATAACTGTGATAAAATCCAATATTCTACATATAATTATATAGATAACTTTATAGGCCAAAAACATGGCAGATACTAAGATTTTGTTGAGTTTCCTAGATCTACCATTGAAAAAAAAGGTGAAGGTTATCATGCGTCTTACTAGGAAGTGCGGTATATGAGGGCCAGGTCTGAGCTGGCCTCCGATGTTCCTACAGCATTTAATATCTCGGACAGCCTCCCCACATTTCTGTTAATTAATGCTTATTTGCCAAGGGCAGAAAATAATTTTGTGATCTCTAGCTTTAATTCAATTTCAAAACACGGCAAACTATATATATTTATTACCAAATAAATATCATTGGTGAGAGATGACAAATATGCCAATTGGAATGATAAAAAGGCAAAAAACTCAGGAAACGTATGGCAATGAGTTATTTTTTTGCCAATATCACAACTATACATATATATGTATACACAATATTTATATATAGTAATTAGCCTACAAGCATCGCAAGCTGGCTCTGTGTATACAGGTGTTACTGATCCTTATCCCAAACACAGATGCAGATAAAGCAACTTATCACATGTTTCTATTTGCAAAGCACTTCTGCCTGTTCTCTCTTGATTCTTTTTTTTCCTTTTTTCTCTGATTCTCTATATCTCTACAATTTAAAAAATCCCATGATATAACTCCTGTGTTTACTGTTTCCCTGGGAGTTCCTACAACCTGTCGTTAAAAAAAAAAAAGACACTACCCTTTTCACTGGGCTCTATGTATCAAATATATTTCGCTAGTCACTCACATTGCAGTTAAATAGATAAAATCTCTTGCAAAACTGACACATTGCAATTCCGATATAATACATAACAACATGCAGACTAAAGTAGCCTGCAGATCAATATAATAAAACGCAGAGCAATATAATATCATGAACAGTGATATTACACGCAGAGTGGCTTATTAGCAGGCAGAGGGAATGAAAAATAGATTTAAAACCAGAGAGTGCAATATAATATACAGAGTGGAATAACACACAAAATTATGTTATGATAATGTGCCGTTGATTACACAAGCAGGGATTGAGGAGGTTAAAGGGTGATCGAGATTTGCAGATTTGCTGTCCAGGTCTGTATCTAATCCCAGCAGTGTTTTAGTGTTAATACTCTGACTGTTGCCAATCACTGGCTCCATTCTTACTTTATACATAGCTGCCAACAGTCCAGAATTAGCTGGGACAATCTCAAAAACTAGGATTATGTCCTGTCTGTCAGATGCCCTGGTAAATGTCTTGTTTACTGGCACTGTCATGAACGTTTGCTTGCATAGTGCCCAATTTTATTGTAGGCAGCTCCATCCATGATGTCAACTCGAATGTATTGGCACTGGAATCTGAAAAGTTGGTAAGTATATGTCATGGATTCAGTAAACTGCAGATAGCACATGGCCTCAAACCCAATGGAACCACATAGAACCCTAAAAAACAGGACAGGGCTTTAACACATGCATGACTGTTTAATACTGTATTTGTGATATTTCATCCTTGATTGTACCTTATATACCTGCAGTACACACTACCTAACACAAATTGTTCAAAGTGGTATAATGTAATAAGAGCCATATTTTTTAATCATATATTACATATTACAATAAACAAGGCAGCAAATCACAATGAGGTGGTTATTATGGGGGACTTTAACTATCCCGACATAAACTGGGAAACAGAGACCTGTGAATCTCATAAAGGAAACCGGTTTCTGACTATAAGTAAGGATAATTATCTGTCCCAAATGGTACAGGACCCGACCAGAGGGAGCGCCCTACTGGACTTAATATTAACCAACAGACCTGACAGAGTAACTAATGTGCAGGTCAGGGGGCATCTAGGAAATAGTGATCACAATATGATACATTATAACTTGTCCTTCAATAAGGGAACTCTTAGAGGAGCCACAAGAACCATGAACTTTAGGAAGGCAAAGTTTGATCAACTAAGAGAAGCCCTTAACACTGTAAATTGGGAAAATGTCCTCAAAAACAAGAGTACAGACACTCAATGGGAGATTTTTAAGGATATCTTAAATTCTCACTGTGAAAGGTACATACCGTATGGGAATAAAAGAGTCAGGAACAAGAGAAAACCAATGTGGATAAATAAAAATGTAAAGGGGGTAATAAATGGCAAAAAAAAGGCATTTAAGCTACTAAAACAGGAAGGCAGTGAAGAAGCACTAAAAAGCTATCGGGAAAAAAATAAAATATGTAAAAATCAGATAAAAGCAGCAAAAGTGGAGACAGAAAGACTCATTGCCAAAGAGAGTAAGACAAACCCCAAAATGTTCTTTAACTATATAAATAGTAAAAAGGTTAAAAATGAAAGCGTTGGCCCCTTAAAAAGTAATGAGGGAGAAGTTATAGACGGGGATCAGGAAAAAGCTAATCTATTAAATATATTTTTCTCTGCTGTATTCACAGAGGAAAATGAAATGCCAGGTAATATACAGCAGGATGAGATAACTGCCCCAGTACATGTCGCCTGTCTAACCCAGGAAGAAGGGCAGTGCCGCCTAAAAAAATCAAAATAGACAAATCACCAGGTCCAGATGGCATTCACCCCCGCGTTCTAAGGGAGTTAAGTAATGTAATAGACAGACCCCTATTTCTAATATTCAAGGACTCTATAGTGACAGGGTCTGTTCCCCAGGACTGGCGCATAGCAAATGTTGTGCCAATATTCAAAAAGGGGACAAAAAGTGACCCGGGGAATTATAGGCCTGTTAGTTTAACTTCTGTTGTGTGTAAACTGTTTGAGGGTTTCCTAAGAGATGCTATTTTGGAGTATCTCAATGAAAATAAGTGTATGACTCCATATCAGCATGGGTTTACAAGGGATCGGTCCTGTCAAACTAACCTGATCAGCTTTTATGAGGAGGTGAGCTCAAGACTGGATCGGGGTGAATCGCTGGATGTCGTATATCTTGATTTTTCCAAAGCATTTGATACGGTGCCACATAAAAGGCTGGTACATAAAATGAGAATGCTTGGGCTGGGGGAGAATGTGTGTATGTGGGTAAGTAACTGGCTCAGTGATAGGAAACAGAGGGTGGTTATTAATGGTACATACTCTGAGTGGGTTACTGTTGCTAGTGGGGTACCACAGGGGTCAGTTTTGGGTCCTATTCTTTTTAATATATTTATTAATGACCTTGTAGAGGGATTGTATAGTAAAGTATCAATCTTTGCAGACGATACTAAGCTCTGTAACGTGGTTAACACAATAGAGGACAGTGCACGATTACAAATGGATCTGCATAGGTTGGAGGCTTGGGCTGGGATGTGGCAGATGAGGTTCAACACAGATAAATGTAAGGTTATGCACATGGGGAAGAAAAATCCAGGCTGGGAATATGTATTAAATGGGAAAACACTGGGGACGACTGACATGGAAAAGGACTTAGGAGTTTTAGTTAACAGTAAATTTACCTGTAGCGACCAGTGTCAGGCAGCTGCTGCTAAGGCAAATAAAATCATGGGGTGCATCAAAAGGGGCATAGATTCCCACCACAAGGAAATAATTCTACCACTGTACAAATCACTAGTCAGACCACACATGGAATACTGTGTACAGTACTGGGCACCAGTGTACAAGAAAGATATAGTGGAGCTGGAGAGGGTTCAAAGACGGGCAACCAGAGTAATAAGGGGAATGGGAGGACTACAGTACCCAGAAAGATTATCAGAATTAGGGTTATTTAGTTTGGAAAAAAGACGGCTTAGGGGGGATTTAATAACTATGTATAAATATATAAGGGGACAGTACAGAGATCACTCCCAGGACCTATTTATACCCAGGACTGTATCTATAACAAGGGGACATCCTCTACGGTTGGAGGAAAGAAGGTTTCTACACCAGCACAGACGGGGGTTCTTTACAGTAAGAGCGGTGAGATTATGGAACTCTCTGCCAGAGGAAGTGGTTATGGCAAACTCAATAAAAGAGTTCAAAAGGAGCCTGGACGTGTTTCTTGAAAGCAATAATATTACAAGTTATGGATATTAGATTAATAGGGACAGAACGTTGATCCAGGGATTTATTCTGATTGCCATATTTGGAGTCGGGAAGGAATTTTCCCCCTGGTATGGGGCAATTGGCATCTGCTTCATAAGGGTTTTTTGCCTTCCTCTGGATCAACACAGTAGGGACACAATATGTATATAGGTTGAACTTGATGGACTTTGGTCTTTTTTCAACCTTATGAACTATGTTACTATGTTACTATGTTACTATATTACTTGAGAAATGTGTATTGCTCTCAGTTTCTACATTTTATGGTATTTATTTGTATTTAGAAATTTAGAAGGTTGTATTTCTGACAAAAAATTATTGGACGATTCCCTGGCTAAAATATTGTTTCAAAAATGAAATATAATAAATATAACAGAAAACGTTCTAATCAGATACTACCAACAATACAAGGGTTGTGTCTGAGAGGAATATAAGCAGGGTTTGGATGGTGGCCATTGATTTAATTTTGAAACCAACCAGTTGGTTGAGAGGCAGTATTAAACAAAAAATGGATTATCATATTTAATTCAACACAGCTATACCTGTCAAATCTCATAAAATTGTTTGCTCTTTAATCTCATGATCTCTCTTATCTGCCATTAATAATATAGATCTAAGCCTGTAGTTAGTCTATGGAGATACATCATCTGTCCTACGAACTCATTGACCTTCATGCAAAAACTTTGTAGAAGAATACTCATATATAGTTTTTGTAGTTACAGGCTACATAGGTTTCAGGAAAATTGATGAGATTTTTCTAATATTTTAAGTACAGAAAAGGGATAAAGAGAAAGGAAAGAAATAAAGGACTTTTAATAAGGGGACATCTGGTCAGCTTACATTGAATATGCAGATTCTTTCTCAACTCAAGTTAATTAAACTGTGCAGCAGACAAGCATATCCCTAGGGTGACACAGGAAATATGTCAAATTAGACTAAGCTAGATGTTCACTAAAGTATAGAAATAGAGATCCCAAAAGGAGCATTATCACACTTGGCTTTAATCAAGCAGTGGGTGCCAAACCATTTGGTCTTGGTCATCATCTCCTGGGGACATTCATAATTATGGCATGCAGATTAACAATAACATTGTTTAGTTACACAGTTTAATTAATGGACACATTATCTGGTGTTTATATACACAGAATTCTGACTTTTTTGGTCTGTAAAACACTCGTACCCACCAACCTATGTAAGCCCTAGAAAAAAGCTGCATCAGAGGACCAAAGAGGGTCAGAGGCATTTAGATCCCAAAGTGGCGACCTTTCCTAGGTTATGACATAGGTCCAAAAGCAAGAATATCATTTGGAAATAGAGACACTAAAGTTATGCAATAGACATCTTCAAACTCACAAAAGTTACATATTGGTTATAAAAGTTGTTTTGAGGGGGAACAATTTCCTTTGTAAATTTCCTGCTCAGAATCCTACTATCAAACCCAAATTTCAGGCACTGTCCTCCAAACCTTCTTCCAGAGCTGTCACCCCGTCCCGCCTTTGTAGACATTGGCTGATTGGGAGGATCAGAGATTTCCCCTGACCAGCCTATTCTACTGTAAAACTGATAAAAATCTATGCTTTCATGGTACAGGCCTCCAATCCCAGCTCCCATGCTGACATCATGGCATCCCATGACATCATATCCCAGTATCCGGCTTCAACAGATCGAGTAGGCAAGTTTTTTGAGGGTATACAATTTGTTATATCTACTCTGACATAGACTAAAACAGTTTTCAGTATTTGCGATTTTGAGATTTTTTTTACATATAGGCTGCCATTAAAACATATTAATATGCAGACATCTTAACATGCACACATAGACCCGCACATCGCTGTATTCTGCTCTAACTATAACCGAGGCTGTTTATGCACGTACTGTGAGTTGAAGGTTGCTAAGTGATATTAAAACTTTTACTTGGATTTAATCCTTCTAGCCCCTGTGTCACAGAAAGCTGTTTGAATTCCTCCCTCTTGTTTGATAGTAAACAGCAGTGTGAATACACAACACGGAGTGGACTGGACCCCCGTATCACTAATCCCCCCCCACCCCACCCTTGAAATATTTTTTAAGGTTGCTATAGCATTGAGTCACGCATTGGTATGCACTTAGAAAAAATCCTGCTGAGTCTTAGCCGGAAAAAATAAGCAAGGATTAGAGAAAAGGGACAAAGGGAAAGGAGAGCTAGAGAGGGCAGAGAAAGGGTTAACTACATGGTTATTAGTTCCCTCTTGAATGTACATAGTTTTTATCGTACTGATATTTTTTTTATTTTCCCATGGAATCCCACAGTTTGTGTCTCTTAAAAACTCAAAATGGAACTACAGTTCATTAGCAGTGCATTAATTTTAAAATGATCTTTTAACCCATTAAAGACTTCACATGCATTAAGTCCTTTTGTTAATTTATCACTGCGCATACAATAAAATAGATCACTGGCTTTAGGTCACCGAAATGTTAGCGGATTGTGTCTCTATCCTTTGCAACAGTTTGTGCCTTCAAGCACTTTGATCGTATGTGGACATTTTACTGACATTCCCATTAAACAAAAAACTATCCCCATTAGCTATACCACGGCAGGGACAAAGGCATCTGCTGGTAGCAATTGTCCCCAACAGGATACATATTAAATCTGTCCAAAGCCTTCTGGTAAATGTCATTTTGTCCATAAACATAAAACAATGACAGAAGGAGGGGACTTTGATATAAAGCGTCCCCCCCCCTCTTCTTTCGGAGTATTAATAATTTACGGCGCTGATGAGTTTGTAGGCAAAGGCAATCGGCCCCCTGTAGGGAGGACATTAACGCATGGTATTTACGCGTCTCTTCTTGCCAATCAATGGCTAATTTGCTAGTCCCAATGCATCCATGGGAGCTATTTCCAGATGACTGCTGTATAAATCCATAAATTCCACATTTTGTATTAAAACAGTGGCTTTCCCCCATGCTTTGTTTTTTAATGGTTTAAACTTCTCCCACATACTAGGATGGTACTTTTCTCATTTTTTTTTTCTTGTTTTTGTTTGTTACTTTCAACCTGAATTAATTTGGTTCCCAAGATTCTTACACAGTACATTAGTGATTATCAAAATCTAAGCATGAGAATAGTTAGACTTAGATTCATCAAGCAACCTTAATTGGCATAAGAATGGATTAAAAACATTAGGATGTTATGATAAATGTGAGCCCAAACCTCTATCACCCAAACAAACCCAACTCCATGGCTGGATATTAGTAAGTAGCTCTGCCTTTCAAATAATTACCACTAATCTCCCCATAATATAACTCACAGTGAGTACATTGACTTTCATCTAGTACCTTTGCTCACCTAAGTAATACTGTTTTCTCACTGACTTATGCCACTTTCTCAATAACTAAAAGTACTCTTCCGGCCAGTGTCACTGCTGTCTAATGAGAGTCAGCGTTCTTACCACAATGATACACCACACTACCACTTCTTACAGCGAGGAACCCAGGGTCGTAACTAGAGACCTCAGGGCCCCGATGCGAAAATCTGTTAAGGGCCCCCCCACCCCCAACCCATCTAACCCCTTCTCACTATCTACCCTCTCCCTACCCCCTTCTCACTATCTACCCTCTCCCTACCCCCCCTTCTCACTATCTACCCTCTCCCTACCCCCCCTTCTCACTATCTACCCTCTCCCTACACCCCTTTGTAGGTCACTTACCGTGCAGTCCTGTGGTGGGAGCGCGAGGCCTCTGTCTCTCTGCTCTGCCACGATGCGCACGGCTTCACTGCTGAGTGGCGGCATATGACGTCATATGCCGGCGCTCAGCGTGAAGCTCCGGCACCCGAGACAGACGCCTCACGCTCCCACCACTGCAGTCAAGGCAGCACTAAGGCAGGCGGAGGGGAGCAGAGGAGACAGAAGGGCACTGGAGTTCTGCCAGTCAGGGGGCCGAGCCGAGCGGTCCTTTGCTGAAAACAACTGCTCGGCACCCCTTGGGCCTCCCTGACTGGCAGAACTCCAGGGCCCAGTCGCGACCCCTGCAACCCCGGTAGTTCTGCCACTGGAGGAACCGTTTCTTCCTTATCGCACCAAATAACAACAAACATCTAGTGACTATCATTACTTTTGACTCAGTTACACCAACCTTCCTGTTGGTTCTGTGAGCCACTCTTTTGAGTGCTGCTTCTTCATAGTTTGGGTAGGAGGCAAGAGGCTTTGTGGTGGACAAAATGCTTCGCATACACCTTCCACACGCCTTGCCGTATAAGCACTAACAACTTTTTACAGTCACTTTGCTTACCCATAGCTGAGCAAGACTGCCTTTCACCGAGCAAGCACATGATGAAAGACAACCTTTCCAGAAACAGAGAGAATATTGGAGAAGACCTAAGAGATGTAGAAGGGGAAGCAGTGTTTGCACTTCCACATATAACAAGGTTATCGTAAGGACACGGAAAGAGGGAAGGAGACAAAATAGACAGAGGAAGCAGGCCGGCGCTGAAAGGAAAACAGTTTTACTCAATGGGCACCATTGTGAGAACTACAGGGACCATAAATATGTCTGTACTACAGCAAGTGCTCATCAACTCAGCATCCTATTAACCTTTACATTGCTAAGCTCATGAATCCTTATGACCTCAGCTGCTTTATTTCTTGTTGTTAATGCTTATTTCTACACGCACAATCCGTACTAGAACGTTGTCCATCATTAAGAACATTTCTCCTTTTTTACCACCAAGCAGTTAACAGCTTGTCTGGAGTATGGTATTTGTGTTGCTTTTACAAAATTTCAGAAATTTCACTGACACTTATAGCATTTTTAGTACTAGGTTTTTTTTGGAGCTTTTTCAAACAAAACACACACTTTCATATAAACATATAGATGGATATATGCACACCGAGATTTCTATCTTAACAACAGCATGTCTCATCATTATCCAGCACTTAGCAGGCACATATCAATTTAAAATTAAACCTACACGGAGAGATTCCCAACTCTACACGAGGTTGAGATTGTTTGTTTTTTTCATTGCTCTTTAATATCCCCATTTCCAATTTAGAGTATAAATAATTGGAGCAGCCTCATAAAAAACACCCGTTCTCCTACTCCCTTGAGCCATGTAAAAGTCTTCTTTTAAATGCTCCTTAATCACCGCCCCGTTATAAAATTACCATAGTAATGAGCTTTAAATGGAGCCTCCTTGATTTTTAATTAAGCTCCCAGCAGGTTACAAAATAAATAAATATATAAACATATCAAAAATACATTATTGGAGAATAGAACATACTGCTCTTGAACCACTGGAAAAATAACTCTTTCGTAGCCATAGTACCTGCCTCATAATTAAAGTGGATTATTGGTTGAAATGTTTTTTTAAGTGTCAGTTTGGCGCAAGCACTAAAGTGACCTAATCAAAGTAACCAGTTTGATGGTGTTGTGATGGTTTATAAGCTTCGTCTCATGCATGAGAAAAATGACCCAAGGGCATTGACCTGTTTAATTGGTTAAAGCAATGGCCCAATTGGTGATCTAATGACAGTGACACATTTAATAGATTAAGTGGTTAGCCAGTGACACATATAATAGTTCTAGAGGGTCGATCTTAAATCGAAAAAAAGTGACCTAATTACAGCGACATGTTTAATAGATTAAAGGGCTAGTCCCACACAAAAGTGATCCAATTACAGAAACTTGTTTATGGATAAACGGGCAGTGGATAAACCAACAAGAGTATCTAATGAGAAAGATTTGCTTAATAAATTACCACTATTGTTGGCAATACCACACTGTGGCTGATTCACTAAACACAGCATTGTTGATGAAAAGAAATATCCCCACCACATTAAAGGTACAGTAATGAGAATTTTTTGTGTTTCTTTCATATCTACCATTTTCCTTCTCCTTTCATGGCCTGTTAGAGTCAAAACATAGCTTTTCTCAGTGAAAGACATCGGTAAGGCAAACACTGTTGCCTGGAACATTTCTGCTCCTTTAATGATCAATCAGAAATGTGAGTTGACCCTCCATTATTGAGAATTAATGCGGTTAGAAAAATGGTTCATATCACTATGCCTCATCCATAATACACTGTTTAGTGAATAAACCTCATAAACAGCCTCAAAGGTTTTATTACTAATCTATAACCTGTTTTTTGACATTCAGGGTCTCATAAAAGCAGGAGAAGGAAAGACCAAGACAATTTCACTTTTATTTGAATTGACTACGTTGTACTGTTTAGAAGACATTTATTGGGTTTTCTTGTAAAAGGAAAAATTTTTTAAATACATGGGAGTCTGTCAAAATGCCTGTCAATAGTTGATCCCAATGTGGTAGCATCCACCAAAAAACAAAAAGAAAGTTAAGAAAGGCAAAGGATTTTTTGTTCCACTGGCCCAAAATTGCTGAAATTTCACAGCATATTAGACATAAAGTACTTTATATTTGGCAAAAAATAATAAGAATAATATTGGTCTTGACTGTTAACTGCTAATATGTGTATCTCCAAGCAACATGCTAGAGGTTCCAAGTCATTCTGGGTTAAAGTCAGGGCTTTTAGCCTTAATAATGTGTTATTCACGTGGGCTGTGCGCATTTCTAGAAAATAGCAAAACCCTTTTTACAGATCACCATTTACCTTACCTCTTGATGACGTGTTGGATTTCTAAGTTCTATTAAACTACCTTAAATATGCTGGCCTTGTCAAATCGCAAAAATGTGCTCTTAGGGAATGTCAGGAAGAAGTCTATATTTTATTTTTCATAAATGAAGATAAAGAGAATTGTAAGACCCATATGATTTTTAAATCATGTCTAATAATTGCTACTACTATTGCAGTAAATGTGTGCAACATTGGAGATGTCCTGTAAAATGGGTGACAAGTTCTGAATGAAAGTAAGATATATTAAAATTACGTGGTCAATGTTGCCATCTCTTACTTAAACCCCCTTGGTAGTGTTATGATCATATAACCACTCTGCGTTGTTTGTTTCTGAACATTTTAGGCCATAATAGTGTTTTCAAGTACTGATAGGGCCTTCTGCTCCACGTAAGACCTAACAAGTGTATATTTAAAACCGTAGGGTCGGTAATACCTATTTGAAGCAGGAGCCTTAAAATATTTTATAAAATTGAATTAAGTAAAGTATTTTGCTACTAAGTAGGTGGTAGATAAGTTGAATAGCCATTTAGTATATGTGGTAGAGAGAATTTACACACATGGTATGTACGTTACTGAACATCCGACAAGGCCAAGGATCAAGTATAGTTTGAGCATGTAGAGAAAGCTGAGATGGCTGGTGGGGTGGCGTAAGTTCAACCATGACTGAACCAGTCTTCCATGCTTAATTCAGGTGAGCCAGAAGATGGTCACCAAGCCCAAGCTGCCTTGACCAGCTATAATCTGCAGACATTCCCCTTTCATGTAACCATAACTATAGCATATACTGTATATTCCCTGATCAGTTTTGTGAAGGATGTCAGGTCTTACATTATTACCTATTCCATTATTAGTTGCTAAAATAAGTTACTAGTGGTAGTTGGTTAAAAAAACCCTTGGAAGATATTTTTATGGAAAGCACCAAGAAGGAGGAAAAAGTTATCATCGCTTACTGCTCGTCACCTTCAACCAACATTCTCTCTAAATGACTAATATCTGAAGGTTTATATGGGCATTCTGGCATATTCCAAGGCATATTCCAAGCTTTTTAAAAACATGCTCATGTTCTATAGTTATATCAAATTATGTTGTGCTCCCTTTTTTTTCTTTAAATAAAACACAGAAGCCATTTCACATATAAGGAAAATAATGGAAAAAAAGGAGCCTTGGAAAATGCAAAAAAAGAAAAAAAAATTCTGCTTCCTTTATGCTGAATCAGCTTGTAAGTTAAATATGAACAGATGGGGCCATCTTGGTCTCACTTAGACACTGCGAAAGATAAATAAGAAAACAAACATGAGGTAGGAGTTTTCGGATACATTCTGCATATCTGCGTTTTAAACACACGTGTCTCCTCTGAAAAACTGCTTGCGATTGTAGGACAAATGATTTAACAAGTCAGGAAATAAATATTCCCCTTTAAATGCAGAGTAACAGGCAAGCGCAAAGGGGGAGCGTGGTTAGAGGGGGAAAATGGTTTTGTCTGCTTTTTCTCATCGGCAACACTTTGGCCTTAACTATTTTCATGCTGGGAAAAGTGAATAAATATTAGCGGGCCTTGAGACCACCCAGTTTGCCTTTCCATTGTAACTATAAAAGACTTATTTCCTAACTTCAGTTGTGGAACCACCCCCCACCCCCCCAAAAAAAACTAGTACAATACCAATTGAGTGAAAGATTTGTCATAGATAACAAATCATTTTTGTTACATTTGTTTTGCAGATGGCCGTTTGCACTATATAAAATCATTTTGTTACGTTTAACCTTTAAACCTCTTTTTAGGTTTAAGCTCCCCCTCAAATTTTGATAAAACCGTAACTTTTAAAAATACCTCATTTACCAAAATACCGTTTTTTGTAGTGACTAATACATTGAAGGTAATTTTCTTGACAATGGTTCGCGGTATTATGTTTACAGCTTGGATGAAACATCCTTTACCTTGTGTGCATGCTTTCTCTGCAGCAAATAGACATGAGGCAGCAGAAAAATAGAAAAAATATGCTGTTTTCCGGGCAGCCCTGAAGAGGTATATGTCATAAGTTGTCAATGTTGTTCTGAGGTTCCCTCCACAATCAATTAGTTTATCTAGATATTTGTTACTGTGGCAATGATCTTGACAATGAATAACAATGTGTAATGTTACATTTTTTGCACTTCAATGTATTAACCCCTTTAACCTCTTACAGTTATTACTATAATTAGCCACTTATAGCCTTTGGTTTCAGGAGGAACATGCATATAAATAGACAACAGTATTTAAAACAGGGTCTATATATATATATATATATATATATATATATATATACACACAAGAAAATAAAAGAGCACACAGAGGATTTGTGGGAGAGTTTATTCACTTTCAGTGGGTATCATAATAGTGATAACACAATGTTTTTTATCTCTTGACATGCTTACGGCCCACAAGTTTAACATTTGTGATGTGACTTCAGACATCACTAGATATGCTAACACAGCCAGCTGTAGAGTTCTACTCCACTGGGGAACTTCATCTCCTGCACACCCTCTCTCGATTCAGTGCCCCCTTTTGAGAACCGCTGTCAATAGTGGCACTACACAAAATGCCACAAATGCCCCCACACTGCTCTTTTGTGTGGGCTCAGGCCTGAAAAACATGCAGTGTATGTGACGGTGATCCCAGATGGCTTCCAATGCTTACACCTTCACAGCAAATCATATGCAATGCATACTCTTATATAGGAGTAAAGCTGGCGCAAGTAAACCCACCTAGTGCCATACCCTAAATGGCTACCAAGTCTCCTATGTGCCTTGTCCAG